>JAXIVJ010000007.1:462069-492069 GCA_036785665.1 Chirona hameri
CAGGGCCTGCGCAACAAGCCATGTTTAGCGCGGTGCCTGACCTCGGAAATCCATCCATTCAAAAACATTCGGACTAAATTTATTTATAAAAAAACGTAATATATTGCGCATAGACGGATCCAGGTAAACAACGTGGGGTCACCATGCGCGTAACGCTTTTTTATCATCTTACTAATTTGAAGTTGGACATAATTTGAGGGACGGTATCGCCTCCTATTTTTTTGTTCCTGGGTGCGCCTCTGCCAAAAATATGTACAATCTCGGTATTTATGATGTATATTGCAATTAAAATGTTTCTGACGCATTTATTGCACCGCAAACTACGAAGAAAGTATGCGCCGCACAACCGCATTCGTAACAGCCTCCCAATACAGAGCCAGGAACCGCCTCTACTAATTCGATTTTTTTCTTCAAAATTTTGACACGACATGCGCAATTCAATTTCAGGAAAATTCAGAAAATTTCAAGACGCTAGCTCTAGTAGTTTGGGAGCAGCATGCGAAAGAAAATACCTGGAGGAGCAGAATCTGCCTCCCCGCAAGGAATAGGGTTAAGGTTGTAAATTATTTAACCACTATGTCCGAAGTCCGAAACTTAACTCGTCTATCTCACATGGTCTTCAATTATCGATATAATGCCAATCAAAGAACTTTAATTTGAATCTTATTCAATGATGCAATTCATGTTAAAACAATGTGTGCTATTTTTCTAAATGGCACATATTTTTTTGGGGGTGGAAGCACGAATTTCTATTAATTACGGTAAATCTCAATTTTATATCGGATCGGTTTGTGTGGTCAAGGCCTGCGCCCAAGCTCTGCTTAGCGCGGGATCTGACCTAGCTGAGGAATCCATCCATTCAAAAGATTGGGACCATTTAAGTGGTAATCATTGGAGGATGCAGACCCATTCGCCGTCAACACAGCACTGCACGGCGCACCACAGTGACATTGTTGGAACCTAATTTGACCTGCTAACTCTTTGCCGCATTACACTAGTAGCCAATAAACCCATCAACTATTAACCCGTTGAGCCGTTCACCCTATAACATTGATTTGCTGGGTAGATAACTCTGAAGCGAGATTATGCTGATCATCCCTTATAAGGAAACCAGTCACTTTCATAATTATATTGTATATGAGATAGCAGTTGTGAAGGCCATGTCGAGAAATAATTTACTGCATACTCTGTTTGGGCGTAAAGACTCCTCTGCCAAATATGTTTGATGTTGTGTCCTGTCATTCAGCGTTGTGTTAAAAAGCTTCATATGGAAGCATGTGGTAAAAGCAGCGTTACTGGACCAGCGAGCGAATCCTTCGCCATTGGCACTATTATGCTAGTTTTGTAAGCATCGATGAGATAAGCATTAGGGGAAACTGACAAATTTGCGCCACGTTTAGCCAAATCGCTTATTACGCTAAGCCAATAAGGCGAAGAAGTGTGTACATTATTCTAACTTGTAGTTTGATTCATTGGCTTCGAACACTGGAACATTCCTGAAGTCATTTGTATACTTCATATTCAGATTTTAGTAAACCCTTGGAAATGTCGCGCCGCAATAAGGGCGACCATGGGGCATCACAATAAATTTCCCGCCGCTAGAGGCGCTGATGATCAACTGCTACCAAGCGGACCGGCGTCTGTGCGTCTGTGTAGGGCGCATTGTTTACGGCGGAGTTTTGAAGTGGTTGGGGTTGTATAGATGTGTTCAAACTTATACGAAATGTTGGTGTCTATGAGTGTGTTCGAAACTTGAAAGCATTTCTCGCTGAGGTCAATCGTTTGACCACCGGAGGTCAAAGAGTGCCCGCGAGGTCAAATCTTGGGTACCGCATAACTTTTTCCCTAAAGTACTTACCGAAATCGTGTCAACGGCTAAATATTCCCACCAGCCTATAGATAGACGGTGCACAACGAGTGATATAACCGTCCCTGGTCACCCGTTGACCTCAGGTCACAACATATGTTACCATTATGGCCTATGGGAGAATGACTGGGTACAGCATAATGTTCCCCAAAATCACTTAGAGAACCCATTCCACCACCATCGCATTCCATTTAGCCCACCGAATGTGTACAACGCAAGACTTGACCCCTCCAGGTCACCGTTTGACTTCAGTTCACCTGGAAATGCGCAAATATCCATTTAACGTGCCGTCGAAATACGTATTCGTTATTTACCGGCTGATTGTGTTCAAACTTATACGAAATGTTGTTGTCTATGAGTGGATTCGAGTTCTGAAAAATGTATCGCTGAGGTCAATCGTTTGACCTCGGGAGGACAAAGAGTGCCCGCGAGGTCAAATATCGGGTACCGCATAACTTTTCCCTAAAGTACTTATCGAAGTTACTTCAACGGCTAAATATTCACACTAGCCCATAGACGGGGCACAACGAGTGATCTGACCGCCCCGGTCACCGGTTGACCTCAGGTCACAACATAAGTTACCATTATGGTCTATGGGAGAATGACGGGGTACCGCATAATGTTTTCCAAAAATAACTTAAGGAAACCATTCTACCACCATCGCCTTCCCTTTAACCCGCAAGTTACTGGGGTATATTCCATAACGCGACTTACTGGGGGGGGCTATTCCCCCCCCCCCCCCCCCTCGGATCTCCGGAACTACTGGACCGATTGTAAAAATTCAAACGGCATATGATAGCCCTGGGAAATTTACTGAGGGAAACATAATATTGTTGACCTCTGGGTCACCCATGACGTCACAGGTCAGGTCAAGTACAAAATATTTGACCGTGTCAAAAGGTCAAAATGGATGGCATTGTCGCGCAGAATTGCGATATTAAACGCATAAGCAGTCGATAAATCGGTATGATTCGTGTAAGCAGTCGATAAATCGGTATGATTCGTGTGTCTGACACTTCTAAGTACCATTAAGCTCATTATGACCTTGGTTCAAGCTGAAGGTCAACCGAGGTCACGAGATCAAACTGCAGATTATGGTCATTAGGCGTTGTAACACATGTTTATGGATTTGTGATTCGTCTAAAACGCGAAATGACATTTGAACATTGTTTGTTCCATATAATAGAAGTAAAAAGCAAAAACGGAAATGCATTTTTTATGCATAGTAATGCTGTGAGAGGTGGTCGATTTTTGTCATTTAAAAGTCATAAGTCAGTCATTGTTGAAGATATCGACTTCAAATTTGTACACATATTCACCGAACATGTCTCGATCACATACATTCCGGTTTTTGGATAATTATGACTCTTTTGAATAAAAAAAAATGAATTTGGATTCTCAAAATTTGGAATAAATAAAAACTCAAAAATCTGAGATGGCATTTTGATAGCCCGGTCTATTGTCAGTAATTTGATTTAAGACAATCCAATTTATCTCAAACATTTTACCTTTCACAGCGTTTTCAGCAAACCATTATTTTTCAACAAAAACCGAAGAACATGACGTCACTCTGACGTCATTCCCGGTTGACCTATCATAACCTCATCTTTTTCTTTCACCAACATGTGTAGAACTGATGTGAGAGAAGTTACTGCCAGTCTGGTGACAATACTATTGTTGGTTAAGGAGTTATTCCAAAATAACGGGAGGGGGGGGGCAAAAGTAGCCTTTCCCCCAGTAAGTCGCGGGTTAACCCGCGATTGACCGGGGGTGGGTAAATATTGCCCCCCCCCCCTGTATTTAATCGCAATAACTAAAAACCGTTTAAGATATCAATGTGAGACTTTCAGCACCTTCTTCCACATCAATTCTAGGTCGGCTCAGAAAAATTAAAACTATTTGGTCGATTTTTAAAAAAAGTATGCATCATTTGTGACGTCACTTTACGCGAAATTAGTGATAAAATAACCAAACTAAAGCAGCTGTAAAATGGTGACATTTTAAGATCAACTAAAACGAAAAGAGCGAAAAGATAGGAGGAAATTGGATGTTCCATCAAACTGCTATCTCATAATTTTGAAATCTTCGGTTTTTGTCCCCATTTTTGTATTGTATTTTTTGGGGAAACTTTTCCCTTGTTTTTTATCATATAAAAACGGAACACATGTGAAAAAATAGTGTGCAAGCATATACAAAACAAACTTCAAATGAATATCACCTTCTTTGACTGACTTATGGCTCCCTACGTATGAGTAACTCATGACGTCATATTGTGAAATTGCATTTTTGGCTTTTTATTGACCAGATAAAGACAAATAGATGCCAATGATTTATAAATTTGAAATTTGTAGCATATGTGACTGGAACTTGACCTAAGTTTGGCACTAACTTCACTTAAATGGGGTCAGATGGTAAAATGACGATCCTATCGAATGTTACGTGTAAAATATCCCATAAAACATGTATTGCATGACTTTCGGAAATTTTCTGTGTATAGTGACCTTTTGCGACCTGACCTTGACCTTGACCTTTGCAACATCTCATTTTAGGTCATTCGGGATGTGTATTACACCTTTGAAAGGACTTTGGGTGATCATGGTCGTAATCAAAGGCTTTGGATGGAGGAATGGTCCATAAACTAAAATGCTCCATTTTGACCTTTGACCCGACTTTGACCTGATATGTGATCTCAATTTGAAAATGTCGAGTATGTCCGTAGATGCGTCACATTAAGAGCTTTCGAATGGCGCGTTGTGCGTCTCGCTGCGATTATTGTTCCGGAGATAACGAGGGTACTATTCCCCCCCCCCCCGTTCAATGGTGTTCTGCTGAGACCCGGTCAAGCGCGGGTTAACCCACCGAAGGTTAGTTTGAACACAATCGTCCGGTAAACAACGAATACGTATTTGGACGGCTCGTTAAATCGTTATTACCGCCTTTCCAGGTGACCTGAGGACAAACGGTGACCTGGAGGGGTCAAGTCGTTGTGCACCGTCTACAGGCTGGTGGTAATATTTAGCCGTTGAAAACGCCTTCGGTAAGTACTTTAAAGAAAAAGTTATCCGGTACCCAAGATTTGACATCGCGGGCACTTTTTGACCTTCCGAGGTCTCCAAGGTCGAGGTCTTTGACCTTCCGAGGTGTGCACCTTCGGTGGGTTAAAGGGAAGGCGATGGTGGTGGAATGGGTTCTCTAATTGATTTGGGGGGGGGGTAAAATTATGCGGTATCACGTCATTCTCCCATAGGCCATAATGATAACTTATGTTGTGACCTGAGGTCAACCGGTGACCAGGGACGGTGAGATTACTAGTTGTGCACCGTCTATAGGCTGGTGGGAATATTTTAGCCGTGGAAACGACTTCGATAAGTACTTAAAGGAAACATTTCACCTTGTCAATGTTTGTTTTTGTTTTGAGATAGGCAAGCTGTTTTCTATGCTCGAGAATTGATTTGAGAAGCTTTCACATCTTCATAGAAACCCTTAATTAATTAAAATTGGGTACCGGAGTCCTAGAAGCCAGAACAAGTATCCATCGTGTCTCCCATCACTGATTGGCTGATTTGACGTATGATTATGACGTAGCGGTGACGTATGGCTGGGGAATACCGAATAAGTATTATAAAACATTGGAATATATAGCGCTGTTCAAGAACATGCTGTTTCAATACCTTATTCCCTTCATTCAATATAACTTACATTACGATTTTTTTTCTTCTCGCGTTCACATATATTTGTACGGCTTACTAGTACACGATAATTCATTCATAGCCTCTCTCTATCATTTCTGAGCTTTTTTATAATTTTTAACCCTATTAGTGGCAGGCTCCTGCTACCCCTATATTAGTGGCGGGGGCATATTCGCCCCCCCCCCGGAGATCTCGAAATATACTGGTCCGATTTGCACAATTCAAAGAGGGTTTGACTTCCATCAGACTGATCTACATTCCAACAACAACCAAACAAATGTGGCGAAAGGGGCACCAAATTTAAATGCACCAAATTTATAACTTTTTGTAATCCTTTATAACTCCTAGTTATTTAGACCGATTTGACACAAATTATATGGATCGGCAGCAAAACCAATTCAAAATTTATATATCCTGGTCACATTTTGAAAATGCAAAATTCATAGGCGTTTCCAGGACCAAAAAGTATGTGGTCCAATATAATTACATTTTACCAGCTTTCTGCTGCATAGGACTATATGGCACCCACTCTAACATCGAGAGACATACAAAATATCAAAAACACATAGCAATATGTTTATCAGAGTCGGCTCCAAGAAAGTGAAAAGGGACAGCCAGATGACGATTTTGTGACCTCCATCTCTGGTTGCTGGAACCACCTCTGACAGATAAAATTTGCTGCATTTCAGCATTAATTATCACCTTACATCCGTTTTAATATGTTCAAGTTTTGTATTCTCGCAAAATCGTTACAGACGATTTTGTTCCATGAAGATCACGATTTACACGCTAAAACATAGTTTCTGATCAGAAACCTCCCTAAATACTAAGTCATGGAACCGCACCTGCTCAAGCTATCGTCTGGAAATTTTCAGATAATCTGCCCAGACTAGTTGTAGGAATAGTCACAAAATTTCAGAAGCCTACCTGCAACCATATCGGATATATTTGAGAAAACATGAGGGGTGGGCAGAATCTCTCCTCCCCTCCCTTTGCCACTAATAGGGTTAAAGGTGAACAGCTTCCTTTAGGGGAAAAGTTATGCGGTACCCGATGTTTGACCTCGCAGGGCACTCTTTGACCTCCGAGGTCAAAATGCTTTCAGGTTTCGAATACACTCATAGACACCATCATTTCGTATAAGTTGAACACATCTGTACCACTCTAACCTCTTCAAAACTCTGCCGTGAACAATGCGCCCTACACTGACGCACAGACACCGGTCCGCTTGGTAGCAGTTGGCATCAGCGCCATCTACAATAGCTTTCAATTGTGGTGTCTCATTGCGCCATCCCCTTGCGCTATTTGCACCCTTATTTTGGTGGCCTGTGTGTCACGCCCAGAGGTGTAGCCAGGTGGGTGTAAATGGTGCTCCTGCACCCGGGAGATTTTGCCAGGCCCCCTATGCCCGGCTACAGCCACACGGCCTGGCGGCCGTCATTTTGTGTTGTTGTAAAAATACCATGAGAGAAGCGGATGCAAAGCCCTCTCACACAATACAAGGACCCTCCTAGTCTGTCAGAGAGCCTTTCAGAGAGCAGAGAGCCAGAGAGAGATAAGGAGGAAGAACCCTTTCAGGGCCCTCTCAGGCCTGGAATGGGCCCTCTCAGACCTGGCATTGGCCCTATCCAGGGGCGTAGCCAAGGGGGGGGGGGGGGGGCAAACGGGGCAATTGCGCGAAATGGCGTCGTTTTCCGCTATTTTCAAAAAATATAAGGGGGGACGGTATCCACCCCCACTGGCGAATCCAGGGGACGGACATCAAGGGCAATGCCCCTCCCAGGAATCTTGGGGGTGGGGGGTGGGCATGCAATACAAGTGTGCCTGCCCCCCCCCCCCCCCCCCCCCCCTGCGCGTGTCCTGCACTGAACGTGAAAAACAATGATCTTAGGAGAAAACTTCATGAAAACGGAAGTTTTTCTCTTCTATCAAGTGATTGAGTTTGAAGTTTGTATGTATCCCTTGCGTTCAATGATAGGCAAAACAGCGCACCTGATGCAATGCAAGCAGCCCCGGTTACACGCGCCCCGCTGGGGGGGGGGGGGGGCAGATTCTGCCCCATCTCGGATTTTCTCAATAACTATAAAACTGTGATAGATATCAACGTGAAACTTGTAGTACCTTATACTGCATCAGTTCTACGTCTTCTCACCACATTGTAATGAAATTAATGTAGTATTTTGGGAAATAATAACGTGTGAATGACGTCATGTCATGCCATTTTTGGTTTTAAAAAAAATGTTTGAAAAATCGTAAACAGAATAGGTTTCAAAGCAAATTGTAAGTAAAAACGTCAAAAGAAAGTAAATGACATTCCTTCCAAATGGCTATCTCGAATTTTTAATGTTGTGGGGTGTTGATCCCCAAAAATACAATATATTTTTGTTTCTTCGGAAAAATGTCATTTTTTTGTGAATTCGAAAAGTGATTTCGTAAAGAAATAGGTTCACCTCGGAAAATTTCTCAGACACGATTTTTTTATATTTTTGAATACAGTTTCTTTTTATTTTCAAAAATGGTCCTATATCGCGCCAATTCAGGACTGAAGGTCGTAATAATTATTTTTATGGCGTGCGTTATTGGTCTGCGCATGCTCCATGCAGTGCTGGCACTTTCAGACGGTACGGTATATCATATATGGCTCCGGATTTCTTCGCCAAAAAGTCAAATATCTTCGGCTGGAGAGTCTTTTCAGGCAAGAAAGTTGCAGATAGATATTTCTCAACACGGGCTACAAAACTGCTATGTCAGTTCAAAACCCCATGTTGAAGGTGAACTATTTCCTTTAAGCTCAAATAGCAAATAAGGTGACCGGCCCAAATCCGCGGAGGAAAAAATGAGAGTACCTTTTGCCACAAAATATGCCAAAAAAAAATCATTTTTGCCCCCCCCCCCCCCCCCCCCCCCCACTCACAGTGGTTCCCTTAAAATAGGTCCTGCTATATTGTCATTTTGTCGCAATTCTAGACGAAAAACAAGTTCATAACATGTAGGTATTGCAATGTTAAATGGTCGTATGTAGCAATCCACATATGAAGTAAAAATAAATATTTGACTGCCACTCCATTGTCGACCTCCGGATATAATTTTTTTTTGTGCATCCAAGCCTACTTAAAAATATGTTTTGTAATGTCCTTTCGCTCATTAATTCTTAAAATATCGGGAGTGGCGCAATTATGGCCATGGCACGAATGGGGAAGTCTCTCCTACATTGTACTTACTAGTTTTTTTTTTAAAATAACATAAGTTTCCGAGCTTCACAGTTCATTTTTTCTTCTTCGAAGCACAAAATATCATAACAGCATGCGCCACTTTCGAAATTTGCGCCACTTTAACGTATATACTGAAAATGCGATTTTATTAACTCTAATTATATTACTTTCCAGAATAAAAAAAAAATGCTTCTTTAGTGTATATCTTGATAATTTAGCCAAATCAATGACATTCGCAGCGATTTGGCAGAGTGGCTGGTTTCTTTTACGTGATACGGCGCTTTACCCCGATCCCGGGGCAAAGCGCCCCCCTGTCTTGGAGCACAGCTCTACCTGTGCATTTCTGCATCATGGTTTTGGTTAATCGCACGTTTCATAATGAATCAAATGCACAGGTAGAGCTTCAAGTTTCAAGTTTTGTTTTGTGATGATTTACGTTTTTCGTCATATTTTGCTCTTTTATCTTTGTTTGGATTTTAATTGGTTCAGTCTCATTTGCCTTTTTTTTTTTTATTTAACTTAATTTGTCCAGTGGCGCTTCGCCCCGGTAACCAAGTGTAGTATTACCCTACAGCAGCCATCTTGGTACGGTCCAATCCTGTTCTGAGCATGGCTGTTAGAGGCGCTTAGGATTGGCGTAAACCAAAGAACAATAATCTGTGAATCATATAGGCAGAAACTTGTGAATCTATAGAGTTGATTTATGTTAGTTGTAATGTTCAAAACACTCACGTTTAGATTAAAATGATGAAAACCCTCCTGGCTGCACAGTGTCGTCACTGAACGTGATGCAGAAAACCCTGCTGGCTGCACAGTGTCGTCACTGAACGTGATGCAGAAAACCCTGCTGGCTGCACAGTGTCGTCATGAACGTGATGCAGAAAACCCTGCTGGCTGCACAGTGTCGTCACTGAACGTGATGCAGAAAACCCTGCTGGCTGCACAGTGTCGTCACTGAACGTGATGCAGAAACCCTGCTGGCTGCACAGTGTCGTCACTGAACGTGATGCAGAAAACCCTGCTGGCTGCACAGTGTCGTCACTGAACGTGATGCAGAAAACCCTGCTGGCTGCACAGTGTCCGTCACTGAACGTGATGCAGAAAACCCTGCTGGCTGCACAGTGTCGTCCACTGAACGTGATGCAGAAAACCCTGCTGGCTGCACAGTGTCGTCACTGAACGTGATGCAGAAAACCCTGCTGGCTGCACAGTGTCGTCACTGAACGTGATGCAGAAAACCCTGCTGGCTGCACAGTGTCGTCACTGAACGTGATGCAGAAAACCCTGCTGGCTGCACAGTGTCGTCACTGAACGTGATGCAGAAAACCCTGCTGGCTGCACAGTGTCGTCACTGAACGTGATGCAGAAAACCCTGCTGGCTGCACAGTGTCGTCACTGAACGTGATGCAGAAAACCTGCTGGCTGCACAGTGTCGTCACTGAACGTGATGCAGAAAACCCTGCTGGCTGCACAGTGTCGTCACTGAACGTGATGCAGAAAACCCTGCTGGCTGCACAGTGTCGTCACTGAACGTGATGCAGAAAACCCTGCTGGCTGCACAGTGTCGTCACTGAACGTGATGCAGAAAACCCTGCTGGCTGCACAGTGTCGTCACTGAACGTGATGCCAGACAACCCTGCCTGGCTGCACAGTGTCGTCACTGAACGTGATGCAGAAAACCCTGCTGGCTGCACAGTGTCGTCACTGAACGTGATGCAGAAAACCCTGCTGGCTGCACAGTGTCGTCACTGAACGTGATGCAGAAAACCCTGCTGGCTGCACAGTGTCGTCACTGAACGTGATGCAGAAAAACCCTGCTGGCTGCACAGTGTCGTCACTGAACGTGATGCAGAAAACCCTGCTGGCTGCACAGTGTCGTCACTGAACGTGATGCAGAAAACCTGCTGGCTGCACAGTGTCGTCACTGAACGTGATGCAGAAAACCCTGCTGGCTGCAGTGTCGTCACTGAACGTGATGCAGAAGACCCTGCTGGCTGCACAGTGTCGTCACTGAACGTGATGCAGAAACCCTGCTGGCTGCACAGTGTCGTCACTGAACGTGATGCAGAAAACCCTGCTGGCTGCACAGTGTCGTCACTGAACATGATGCAGAAAACCCTGCTGGCTGCACAGTGTCGTCACTGAACGTGATGCAGAAGACCCTGCTGGCTGCACAGTGTCGTCACTGAACGTGATGCAGAAGACCCTGCTGGCTGCACAGTGTCGTCACTGAACGTGATGCAGAAAACCCTGCTGGCTGCACAGTGTCGTCACTGAACGTGATGCAGACAACCCTGCTGGCTGCACAGTGTCGTCACTGAACGTGATGCAGAAAACCCTGCTGGCTGCACAGTGTCGTCACTGAACGTGATGCAGAAACCCTGCTGGCTGCACAGTGTCGTCACTGAACATGATGCAGAAAACCCTGCTGGCTGCACAGTGTCGTCACTGAACATGATGCAGAAAACCCTGCTGGCTGCACAGTGTCGTCACTGAACGTGATGCAGAAGACCCTGCTGGCTGCACAGTGTCGTCACTGAACGTGATGCAGAAGACCCTGCTGGCTGCACAGTGTCGTCACTGAACGTGATGCAGAAAACCCTGCTGGCTGCACAGTGTCGTCACTGAACGTGATGCAGAAGACCCTGCTGGCTGCACAGTGTCGTCACTGAACGTGATGCAGAAAACCCTGCTGGCTGCACAGTGTCGTCACTGAACGTGATGCAGAAAACCCTGCTGGCTGCACAGTGTCGTCACTGAACGTGATGCAGAAAACCCTGCTGGCCTGCACAGTGTCGTCACTGAACGTGATGCAGAAGACCCTGCTGGCTGCACAGTGTCGTCACTGAACATGATGCAGAAAACCCTGCTGGCTGCACAGTGTCGTCACGAACGTGATGCAGAAGACCCTGCTGGCTGCACAGTGTCGTCACTGAACGTGATGCAGAAAACCCTGCTGGCTGCACAGTGTCGTCACTGAACGTGATGCAGAAGACCCTGCTGGCTGCACAGTGTCGTCACTGAACGTGATGCTGCAACCGCAAACACTGACGCCAGTTAATGTTCACACCCTCCCTGGCATGACGCTGTCGTCTTTCCTCATGTCCATTGCAACTCCCAGATATTGACATCGGCAAATTACCCCGGGGTCCGCTTTTCCCCGGTCTGTGTACTTATGTACTTCTTATGTACTGTAATAAAGTTTGTTGATTGTCTTTATGTAAAGACAAAAAAGCAAACTTGAGACTAATAAAACGAGTTATTGAGCTATATTTATACTTGCATCTGCGACTGTCGTTGTTCGATTCAATGCACACCGATAACTGTTTGTTTTAATAGCCAGTTCATCAAATGGTTCACCTATGGATATGAAATGGTTTTCCTTAGGGGAGAACCGTGCAGGACGTTTAAGGGAAAACAATACTTTGACTAATCTGCAGATGTTTTCTCGATGATCCAGGGCCTATTTTAAGGAAATATCAGTGGGGGGGGTTGGATAAACGTGCCTATTTTAAAGGTAAAAGTCGTAATCCATATGCTAAAGAAGTGCATCATTGGGCCGTGTTTGGCAATATTTCACCGCATGCTACTGGGGTGTAACGTTTTTTGCTTAGTGCAATAGTAGTATTTTCTACTTTTCACAGTATATTTGAAATAACGCCTGTTAACGAGGGTTAGTTACAACTTACAGTGCTGTAAGTTTCACTAATCACATATCAATTGTCATCCATAGAAAGCTTTCGAAATAATAATGGATGGAGTTTACAATGCGGGCATATTGCTGTATCAGCTTATAAATTATAATGTCAAAGTACAGACGAACTCACTCCAAGATCGCATTGACGGCCGCAGGGGGAGCACGGGGCCATATCCCCCCCCCCCCCCCCCCCCTCTTTAGCATTCAAAGGGGGGCAACGTATCTTTTGCCCCCCCCCCCCCTCCCCTTTGCTCGATGAATCGTAATTGCAAAAATTGCCTTTGGTAGCAAGTCATAATCCAGCTATCCACAATACAACAAAACAAACTGGCAAATTTCGCGCCGCTTCGCGGCATGACACAAGTTTCGCAATTGCTTATACAAATTGTAAAATAGGAAAATTAATTCCATTAAATGTCTGTCGAAGGCTCTCCTTGGTGGCACCTAATTGCTGGCTCCAGGGCCCACTCCCTTCATAAAATGTTAACTTTCAAGCGGGCTACATATTTAGCTAGTCTGCCGAGTTCCTAAAAAGGCGACGCGACCGTAAAGACGCGGACCTCGGCATCTAAAAGCTGCTCCAGCGGTGCCCAGTGTGGGACCAGGTCAGGACCATCTCTCAAAGTCATCTCCCCACAGACTCCTCCAGATGCACAGGAACCATTTATGCGCGAAAAAGTCGCTGTTTCTGCTCTTGCTGCTTTCAAACCATTTGCACTGTTACCAGTTGTTTGTTAAAAGAGTGTGCCTACTGCCTACTCACACCGCTTATTTGGGATTATTCACACTGTCTAGATAGAACATAATTTTCTGAATTGAACCATGACTCCATTTCTCCAGATTCACACTGGTTGCTGAGATATTCTAAATACTCCAGGAACGTGATGGAATCACAAAATTGTCGGGAAGACTCCAGAATAGGGTGTGTCACTACTCAAGATTCAAAACGGCCCTATGGTTTCCCTTTGCTCTGAGGACCAGAAAAACGATGCTGATGTTCGTTTTCTCCAACTCGCTAACAAGAGCGGCGCGAAGCACGATAAGTTTGTCCCATCTCAATACATTAGCGACATCAGCGCCGCCCTGGTGATGGAAGATTGTACTAAACGTACAAACATTCATTCTAGAGCACCATTGCGGCTCTCCAATTGCAACAAGGATCACAGAACAAAGTTGATATAATCACGACGCTTTAGACGGCAGTTAGTGCAAATCATACTTTGTATTTGAAATAAATGCACCCCATTTGGGTGCTGGGGAAAGTTGTGGTGCCTTCTAGCTCATCAGTGACATATCGCATAAACCATACTTTAAGGTGAATATTGTTATTGGCCAACGCACCGTGCAACCACACCAGTCACCATAATACGCAGAGCAGATTGTGATGAACATATGGATATTATGCAATTTATGCAGCCATTTTGACGCCATTTTCGACAAAGATATCAATTTAGAGCTACGAAACTTGCACATAATAAAGTTCACAGTGGCAAGAACATGCTATGCAAAATTTGTATCTCTATCTTGCATGATGTGACCGTAATTTGATTGTCTTAGGTGCGCCGTTTTACACCACATATTTTTCATCTGCTTATAGTGGCGATCGTTTCGTCGATATCGAAAGAAAAAAATAATAATAATAATATAAGTGAAAATTCAACTAAAAGGATGGCGCCAATAGCCTAGTAGCTGCGGCGCCCTTACACCCAAATCATCATCATCAACTAAAAGGGCTCCAGTTGTTAATTTTATCATATTCAACAATCAAACTAATAGCGTCTTACCGTAAGAGAATATTTGTGACATTCCATAACAGTGGGCACACTCCAGGTAGTCAGAAAAAGGCGGCCGCAAACAGCGCATTCGGTGACCGATATCACTGCGAAATTCCGCCTCGGAAAATCGCGGCGACACCGCGGAATATCGTCCATGTTCCCGCGGATTCGGCGCTGTCTGCTCGCGAGATTCCGCCCCGCCGACCTACAGCATGTCGCAACCTGTGCCTACAGCCTGTCCCAAAGTAACTTAATTATGTTCATTTTTCGACGAAGGTGTAAGTTAAGAACCACGACACTTTTGCATAATAAATTTCACAGCGGCAAAAGCATGCTGTGAAAATTGTGTAACCTCTATCTTGCATAGATTCACCACTATTAGCCTGATACATTTGTGTTGTCCGCAGTTCCGCGGCGTTCAGCCGCGGAAAAAGGTCGTACGGACCAGCTTTTTCCGCCATTCCGCCAGCGGACACTCGACGCGTTTAGCTTACGTTTTTGGTCGTTTCGGCTGACGCAGACGCGGCGTCGCCATTCCCCGGTCGGTCTGGGAGGAGTCTGTCCGACACACTCTAGTGCTCGGCGGGACAGCCTATACAGCTTGGCTACAATGACGCTACATGACTCTGCCTGTATAGGCTGTTCCGCGCAGCATTGTTGTGCACCGTACAGCCTAACCTTTCAGGCTGTTCAAAACGGCCGGTATTCACTACAAATTAACTGCTGTGCCGGCCAACCCGGCGGACGGTTATTTTGGAACCAATAGTACCTATAACTATGACATGATATCAACATTAAACATGCTGCAAAGGCTTAAATGTACGCATACGAAATAGTGATACATTTTGTGTCATTTCAGCCCCCCTCACCACTCAAAAATTATCAGCGACGCCCCTGATCAGCACGACCTGTGTATTCACTGTGTGATTGAATTACGCTGCATCCCTCTAGTGCAAAAATACGTTGTTTCGAAGAAGAAGAAGAAAAAAAAACAGATGGAAGCAATCGATGCGCTATACCATTTAAATATGGTAATTTGACGCAGTCGCTGGTTTTCTGAATCTGACACCACCACCTCTATGATGTCAAAGGTGTGGTCGTCTCGGTCGTCTGTTGGAGATAAGAATGATTGATTTCGCTTGATTACAACAGCTGCTGTGATGTGGAGTGGAAGCAGTTTGATATAAAATATCGTTCAGTACAGGGTCGTAACCAAGGGGGGGCGGTTCACCCTCCCCCCCCCCCGAGCGAACCAATTTACACTAGATAAAATGCGATTCTGCTAACGACCAGACCCCCCCCCCCCCCCCCCCCCCCCCCGGTCAACAACATCTCGCTGACCGGCTGACGGCCCGCTACCCTCCTCCCCCCCCCCCCCTCCTTTTCGCCCCTGGACACCGCTGGTGCCTCCTCCCAGCCGTAACGCTGTCATTGGTCATGCTACCCCCCCCCCCCCCCCCTTATCAGCCGTCTGCGGCTGCCAGTGAGAACTGGAAGCTAGTATGATTTGATTCACTTCGTGTATTCATATGAGTCAAGTTCGAGTCTTCGTTATGATGATGGTGATCATAACGACGATGATGTTGTTGATGATGATGATGATGATGATGATGATGATGATGATGATGATGATGATGATCATGATCATGATGATGATGATGATGATGATGTTGATGCTGATGCTGATGCTGATGACGATAATGATGATGATAATGGTGATGATTATACGATGATTTATGTTTAAGGGCACTGGTATATAATTGTATTATATCAAAAGTTGTTCTCCGGTTGAAGCTCAGAGATAAATGCCATGCCAAATACGTCACACAGGATATCGTATCAATGTAGTGCGGGACGACGACGAACGGTGTATTGCTACTTGATATAATTGTTTTGGAAAATGTTGAACCATTTGTAGAAAGACCGGTGTCAATTGTTTTTTTTTTACATTTTATATTCTGGAGCTAAAACGTTTTGGGCTAGAGAACTCTTTCTCGGATTTTCACAAACGTTCCTGTTTTGCCTCTGTAGCAGATGTGAAATGATTCCGAAATAACGCTTTTTAGGGGTAGAAATTTTGGTTTAAAAGGTCACTTCAGCTGTTACAATCAACCCCAGGTACGGGGTCGATGTAACAGCACCGGGGTCAATTGTACCATGTTAACGAATGGTGTAGTGATATCAACTTCTATCGATAGCAGCTTCTATTGAAAATGAAAACGGATTCCTTACTCCCTGATGTGCACTAACCTGGATAAAAAAAAATCACAGTTCCACCTTGCTCAGGGCAAAAGCAAACGCCACATCATAAAAATGCGACTTCGCAATGGATGAAGCTCTCATATCCTTAGCACTTCCTGGATAAACAAAAACACACTTCGCAGGCCTAGAACACTATAGTAGATAAAACATCATACTATAGTAGAGAAAACAGCACAACTCGAAACACTGCTAAAATCTGTGACGCTCGGTCTGTAGTCGTCTATTCGTTGTCCGATTCACAGTTTTCACATTGTATTGCTGTTCTTAGGTGTTCCATAAATGGCTCTTCCACACCCGCTGGTACACACACCACACATAGTTCCACTTCTAGAAGGAATGACACCTCACATGTGCACTAACCAGCCTGTAAAGTTCTGACAGGTGCTAAGTTCTAACAATTCTAACTGACGATTGTTCTAACCAGCATGCTGGTAAACTAAGTAGAAGATATAAAGCATTTCGCATTGCCACCAAGCCATGCTGTCGCCTTCTTGAGCGCTGTCATGCTACCACTTCGCAAGTCCCGAGGCAGGCCATTCCACGTCGTCACGGCTCGGTAGGGGAACATCATCTTTGTGGCCTGGAGTCGGCATCTGGGAATCTGTAGGACAGACTCGTTCACGGTGGAGCGAGTTTGCCTCTCAGACACTTGTGCTCGTGTCTCGATCAGAGATTTGATTTGTTGCGAGCTCTCATCGTTCCACATTATGCAGTGAATGCGCTGCGCGTCGCGCATCGCGACCATTTCGTCAAATGACATCCATCCTAGGTCTCTCCTGGATCCAGAAACGTGGTCATACTTTCGTAAGCCAGTGGCTGTTCGTACAGCAAAATGTAAAACTTTTTGGATCCGTTTCCGCTGTGTTTGAGTGCTAGGAGCCCAAGCCGGGAGGCAGTAAGTTACAAGCGGAAAGACGAGGGCATGTATCAATTTTTTGGAAATCTCTTTCGGAAAGTTAAGTTTTCTAATGCTTGCTATGGTGTAGTTATGGCTGATACTTTTACACATATGTATGGCTGATACACATATGTATGGCTGATACTTTTCGACCGCGGTATACGCCTCTTGGGCCCACATCGGGCACATCTCGGCTTCGCACTGGATCTACCTTCCTTTGGATCGACTATTTTTTCAGATTTCCACGCACACAAGGCAGATGACGTCCTCTTCTTCCTCGTCACTGCTGCTTGCCTTGCTAGGTGCCTTGCTAGCCCTCTTGCCGCCGGCTTTCTTCGTCTTCTTCTATTCGTGTTTTTCCTTGCTGAAGTTGAGCTTTTTTGGTGCTTGTTTGCGTTTCTTTCGACTTTCTTTCGACTCTATCGCTCTCTTATCTGGCGTATCGGTTAGAATTGCGACCTTTCGCTTCTTCCGTCCCGCGCTGATGTGTTTCCTTGGACCTGCCTTGGGCAGAAGCCCAATCACTTCAGGGGTGAGCGGTTTCGAAGCGATCCCCGATGGACCGGGCTGTTAGATCCCCGATAAAACAGGCTGTTCGATCCCCGATAAAACAGGCTGATTGGTCCCTGATAAAACAGGCTGTTCGATCCCCGATAAACTGCAGGCTGTTCGATCCCCGATGAACTGCAGGCTGTTCGATCCCCGATGAACTGCAGGCTGTTCCAGTGGCGGATCCAGAGGGGGGTCACAGGGGTCATGACTCCCCATGGGGCCCAGGGGCACCACCGGCCTATCAGGGGCGTCACCGGCCTATCAGGGGCGTCACCGGCCTATCAGGGGCACCACCGGCCTATCAGGGGCGTCACCGGCCTATCAGGGGCGTCACCGGCCTATCAGGGGCACCAGCGCATATGGCAGTTAACAAAAATCGTGATGGCGATAGTAAAAAAGGTAAGCAAATAAAAAAATAGAAACTCTTGGTATGTAGCTGATGTACCTACCAGGTGCACCACCGCCACCGGTATCCTTTGAAGTACCTATGTCAGTGGCGGATCCGGTGAGGGGCTCACAATCAAGACCCCCCCCCCCCCCTTGGGCGGTGAAGGGGCACCAGGGGCACCACCGCGCCGGTGTACCAGGGGCACCACTGCACCGTGCCGGTAGGTGATGTGGGGCGGTGGGCACTGTGGGGCGATGGGAGGCACCGGGCACCGTGCCTCCTTGAATCCAGGAGGGGAAACAATGGCCTGGTGTCTCCATGAAGTCACAAGAATTGGTAGCTAGAAAGCATTTCGCGAAATGATGCTAAATTAGAATTGCTAAATTATGCAAAAAATGTCCCTTCATGTCTCCCGTCCTTTGGGCTATGAAGGGGCACCAACGTGCCTTTATACCAGAGGCAACAACGTATCGAACTCGAGGGGCCCTCAGGGCCCATCTGGAGTCGGGATCCGCTTCCATAGGTGGTAGAACAGGAGGGAACCGGGCCCCCTTGAATCCAGGAGGAGTGGGGCACCAATGCCCTGGTGCTCCCATCAAATTGCTGAAAATCCACCTATTGAAATGGTGTAAAACTAAGAGTATAAAAACGCGCAGCTTCGCGGCACATCTTACATACGTGCGTTCTGATAAATCCTCGATGTCACGATGTTTGTTGACTATCGTTGTTTGTGCGAACGAACCCAATAGTGCCCGCCGTTTAGGCTTTTTTATAATGTGGTTCATGGCTAGAAATCCATGAGACGTATTTTAAACTGGCAATGTTTGCTATTGGAACCAGGATGCAGGGTCAAAACAAGGAAATATGTCTGAAACAAACGGTGGGGTCAAAATACATGTGCCCCCCCCCCATTTAATGCCAAAGGTAGGGCCATGACCCCCATGCCCCCCCCCCCCCCTGTGGTCGCCAGTGTGTACAGTCTACAACCAAGCTGTTATATTTTTGTGAGAAAAAAGTCAAATATATCACATTTGTGTGCCACCACGGCGAAATTCCTTCTATCTTTGCGATGAAAGAATCTCATTGAGTGGCTGCATCGGTGCCCTTGGGCTGATACATATAGAGCCGTTCTAATGTTTGAGGGTCTAATTATCCAGACCCAAAAATAAAGCAAAAATTGCGCGGCGCTACGCGGCGCAAATCAATCAGTGTTTTATATTCCAGTACAAAAGGATACATAAAAAATGTATATACAAAAGGATGTATATGTATGTGTTATATATTTTGTTTTTGTATTTGTTATTATTATGTATTTGTTTTATAGACGGTACACACTGGCGACCGCAGGGGGGGGGGACATGGGGGTCATGGCCCTACATTTGGCCTTAAATGGGAGGGCAACATGTCTTTTGACCCCACCTTTTGTTCCAGACATATTTCCTCGTTTTGACCCTGCATCCTGGTTCCAATAGCAAAAATTAGTTGTCCAGCTCTCTCAAAACCTCAAATTTTGCCACCGCTTCGCGGCGCAATAGTAGTTGCGTGGGTGTCAATTTTGCGTACATACCATTGGTAGGTAGTTAAGTTTAAGGGCAGCTTTTGTGACCCATTTTCTTCAAGCCCCTCCTTTCGCAAAATGCTGCCTATTTTTTGTTTAGTGCAAGAACATTTTTGAAGTCCGCACGAGACACAAAACAATATGATACACTGCTATCGCATGCATAAGAGTTACTGCTCGTAAAAAAGCCTACCACCCCCCCCCCCCCCCTGGTCACCAACCTAGACTACCCTCTTGGTCAAGTTGCCCCCCCCCCCTCCCCCTGTTCATCAGCCGTCTGGGGCCGCGCTTGACTGTACAAATTATATATTTTAGCACCATTCGCGGCACTTTAGATACAAAGGGTATGACTGATATTGCAAATACTTATAGCCAACGTTTTGTCAAAACAAATGAAATAGGGGCACCCTAAAAATATAGTAGACCAAAACCGTTTAGATTTAAAATTTGGGTATAAGTAGGGGCACTACTGCAATTGATGACCCCCCCCCCCCCCCCCCTTCAAAATTGTCTGGATCCGCCCCTGGGCTGTTCGATCCCTGATGGACCAGGCTCTTCGATCTCCGAGGGAACAGGCTGGTCGATCACTGATGGACCAGGCTGTTCGATTCCCGATGGATCAGGCTGTTCGATTACCGATGGATCAGGCTGTTCGATCACCGATGGATCAGCCTGTCCGATGCCTGATGGATCAGGCTGTTTGATCACCGATGGGATCAGCCTGTCCGATGCCTGATAGACCAGCCTTTGCAGGAAATGCTATGTCCTCAGCGGCCACGCCCTTATGGATGCCTGATTGGCTGGGGGTGCAGTCTGTTCCATTTTTGGTCGGTCTGTAACGTCGCTCGGTGCGAAGTCTTCGTCGGTGAATATATCCGGATTGCGTGGACTGATGCCTGTTGTCCGCAAGCCACTCTGGATGTTCCTTGGGGTGAACGCCGAAGCCGAAACCCAGGCCTCCGAAGCGATCTGTGGGATATCGTAGATACTGGTCGTCTTTCCTGGGTTGCTGCTCATCCACGCATCCATGTGAGTGGAACGGTTCCTCGTAAACGGCCCGAACACGCTTCTGTCCAGAGGCAGTCTGTAGGCGGTGGGAACAGTGAGAAGGAAAAGTGAGCATAACTACTCCGCTGTCCTTCGCCAGGTCGCGGACCTCCACACTGAGGTGAGACGCGTGGTTGTCGAGCAGCAGTACTACCGATGGGCGGTGACTCAGGCGTAGGCTTCACGCTCGCGCAGGAGTGGGCAGTGGGCACGCTCACGCAGGAGTGGGCACGCTCACGCAGGCATAGGCACGCTCGGTTCCCGGCCCAATAGGGGCGTTTTACTCGTAGTATGGCCCAGGTACGTAGCCAGGAGTTCATCCAGGAGGGGGGGCGGCGCCTCGAAAGGGCCCCTTCCCGAGCGTCGAAAGGGCCCCTTCCCGAGCGTCGAAAGAGTCCCCTTCACAAGGGTTGAAATGACCAAACAAAACGAATGAAAAGGCACGTTACAAGGATGGAGAATGCAGTATGACAGGTATGGCATGGGCCATACCAACTTTGGAAACAGCGACACCAATTTGGAATCAGCTATACCATCTTCGAATATTTGTTTAGGCTCAAGACCTCGAACTCTGAAATAAGTTGCGCCGCGGAGCGACGCGAAAATTTTGAGTTTTATGCCCTGGGTATGCATTCTGATCAATGCGTCGTATTACGTATGGTGCGGACCTCTAAAAATGTTATTGTGCATTTAAAAGTGCGGTAAAAAGGGTGCTAAAGCGAACTATTTTGCCCAATCCTATAGGAGAGCAACAACATAACACATACATGCGCCGAGGAACGGGCCGATTTTTTAACCCGCATATAATATAGTTTGTAGTTAAATTGCGCCATTCCCTGGGCAACTGCATTCTTACTGTTGAAAGACCTAGGGTCCCTTCAGATCGTCTAGGGGCCCTCCGACATTTTCAACGCCCTTCCTACCTGACAGGGGCTCATCTGGGATCCGCGAAAAGACATGATGTGGAGTGGGTGATATATATTAAATACAAAGAGGACTTACTCCACAATAAAAATATTAAAATCGGAACTTTCGGGTATATTGTAACACCCTTCGTCAGCGATTAAGAGGCATTCGGTAACAGGCCATTGCTCGTCTTAAAGACGCCCCTCTGACTTGCACAGGAGCTCTTCCGATCTGCCCAGCGACTTTTCTGGTCGGACTGCGCTGGCTGCTTTGTCGCCCTGCCGACATGCTCAAGGGGCCCTTCGACCCTGGGGCCCCTCCGTGCTGGCCAGAGGCCAATTCGGCATGTTCAGGGTCCCTTCTTACCCGCCCAGGGGCCCTTTTAGTCTGGTCAGGGGCTCCTCCGATCTGCACAGGGGCCTTTTGAACTTTCCAGGGGCCCTCTGGTCTGTCCAGGGGCCCTCGAGCCTGCTCAGGGGCCCTTACGACCTGGCAAGGGACTGCACTGGCTGCTTTGTCGCCCTGCCGACATGCTCAGGGGCCTCTCGGACCTGCCCAAGGGCCCCTCTGTGCTGGCTAGGGACCCATTATACGTGTTCAGGGGGTCCTCTGACCCGCTCAGGGGCCCTTTCGGGCAGGCCAGGGGCCCCTATGACATGCACATAACTCTTTTGAACGTCCAAGGGCCCTCTGGTCTTTCAGAGAGGGCCCTGCTGGCCCTAAACGGCCTCTGAAGTGCTCTAAACTCTTTAAAGACCACGCTTCGCGTGGTCTTCAGACTCTTTAAAAAAATAGTTCACCTTCGGAAAATTTCAGAACACGATTTTATTAGATTTTTAATACAATTTGTTTTTCTCTTTTCAAAAATAGTCTTAAATCGCGCCAATTCAGGACAGAAGGTCGTAAATTATTAACTTCATGATGTGCGTTATTGGTCTGTGCAGTGTGCACTGTGCATGTTCCATGCAGAGCTGGCACTTTCAGACGGTACGGTATATCATATATGCGCCGCATTCCGCATATGCGCCGATAGGGATTTCTCAACACGGCCTACAAAACTGCTATTTCAGTTCAAACCCCCATGTTGAAGGTGAACTATTTCCTTTAAAGAGCCCATAATACAGCTCTTCTCGCAGTCTCGTCGGCCCTATTCAGCGCGCTGTGCGCGCCAAAAAGGGCCCCCTGGCCTCCAGGGGGAGGGGGAGCGGCCGCCCCCTCCCCTTGGCTACGTGTCTGGTATAGCCATAAGGGTCAATTGTAACACTGTTACATTTGACCCCAGCAAAAATGTTACAATTGTCCCCTGTCACGCCGCGCCATCTTTGAGCTAATCATATTCTCAAATGAAAAAAGTTACAAGACACGCTCAAAAACACATAATTATGAACAGCACTCGACTGAATTGCCGCACCGTCTTCAAACTCCGTGAGGGAAGGCAGCAGCTGACTGTGCATATCCGGTTGTGCCGCCAGCACCGTCCGTCGGCGGGTTTCGGAACTAGGGCCACTGTTTCAATTCCCCCGTGTTGCATTTGACCCCGGTCTCCCCTAAATGATACATTTATTAAGCTTTTACGATTGTTGGGACCAAAAAGCAAATGCTATCAAGGCAATAAATGCTCGTTTTTCGAGACGCAAGGCCTTACATGTTGAATTTGAACGTGCGCACCATTTTTGCAAAAAGATCGTGGCAGCAAAATGTGGCTGCACACATAATTTGGCAGAACATTATGACGTTTTCTTCTTCTTCTTTTTTATACGTTGTTTTAATGCAAAAAATGCAGTTTTTAAGTACAATAATTATCAAAGTATTCATCATGGAGCATACTATTAGGTTCCTATAACTTCTTCAGGGTGGGCAAACTTTCGTGACAGGGGGGGGGGCAATTCTGCTGCCTGCGGGGGAATTTGCCCCCCCCCCCCAGTTAACATGTTAAAATAGGCAATGCGATGATCTGTGAATAATTGCTTCGTCAGGACATTTCTATACAACAACATACCATTTCCAATCAACTCTGTCCGGCTTTCTTGGCCTAAGGTCCATTTTCGTGAAGCATTGCAAAGGGGCGTCTTACAAGAAAGGTCTTCCTACTTCCCGACAATTCCAAATGATGTGCAAAAGTATGAAGAGTTTCTGAAAATGAGGCTGTGGGCGCGTCACCGACCCGGGGCGTCTTACTTTGTTTTCTCCTATGACTGATGACACAAACCATTGTTTTAGGCTTACATGGTCATGGCCTTTGCTTTCATTCCCAGCTGTCTTTGCTATATAAGTATTATCAGTGCCCGCCGCCGTCTGACACCTGTTGTCTGGCCGTCAATTGGAAGCTCTCAATGTGGTGGCTCCGTTTATCTTCCGCCGTTATCTCGCCGTTCTGGTCACAGCTACATTCATGTCACGGCCCGTCGTTCATGTCACGGCCCGTCGTTCATGTCACGGCCCGTTAATTGTTTATCTGAAGATCGAGAACAATGCCAATGTTTATCGGCGGCGACTTATCGTTGTAAACATCTGTGTCATACAGCCCGCGATGTGATTTGAGTAATTGTTGTATCCACTGAATCGCCGTATTTTATAGTTTTAATCACATGTCGCTCATCGATGACCGTCGCGTCGCCTCAGGATCTCCCCTGTATCTTCCTCAGTTTAAAGGGAATGTTTCACCTTTGTATTGGTTTTGAGCTGATATAGCCATTATCTTTGGCCGTTATTGAAATGTTGAAAATACTAAGGTCATTTTCCCCAAAACTCAGCCGTTTTTAAGCAATTAAATTTATAGTTTTCAAAATGGGGTCTAGGCTAATGCCGCCGCTGATTAGCTGACAGGTACTTTTTCAGCCAATCCCCCTTTCTCAGCCAATCAGCGGCGTCTATAGCTCAATAATGACGTCATCATCCCAAATTTAAAAACTTAATTTGTATAAAGTTAAGTGACTTTTCGAGAGAAAAATATCACCATCGTTTTCAGTAGCACTTACTTCGTATTTTCGACTACAACCGGAGTATATTTGCCAACTTTCAGAAAGGTGAAACATTCCCTTTAACCGCTAGGCATGAGCAGCACCTGTCGCCCGCCTGCCGGCCGCGAGTGTCCCGTGGCCGACCCGAAAGTGTTCCGTGGCCGCTCTATATCTCCCTCCGTCTCTCTCCGGTCGTCAGATGCCAACCGCGTGCGCCAAGTTCTGGCGCACGCCGGCGAAAAATACAGCTCCATGGTGGACAGGAAGGCGGCCACCCTGCCAAGGGCGGCCAAGGCCTCCAACGCCAAGGAGTACGGCTTCTTCAACGATGACGGAAGAATCTCGCTGCACTCGGAGGAGGCGTTTCAGCAGGGTCTCTCCTTTGAAGCGCGGGTAGGTCAGCAACGACCTCAACGTCGGGTCGCTTGGATCAAAAAGTCACTGTGGCAAACACGAACGCTATGGACGGATGACTTGTAGGGTAGACCGGGGCAGCGCGCAGCCCGGTTTAGCTGAGCTATGCTGCTATGTTTGGGCGAGATGGGGTAAATTAATTCTTATTCTAATAAAAATGGACATTCACCATCAGAAAACGAATTTACTGAGAAAACAGAGATAATTAAAGACATGTAGATTGGGCGCTTTGCCCCGACCCCGGGGCAAAGCGCCAGGGGCGTCGCTACCGGGGGGGGGGAGGTCCGGGTGCCCAGGACCCCCCTCCCCCCCCCACTTTTGAGCAGGCGCTGAAGGCGCCTCCTCAAAAAGTGGGTCTGTTCTGGGTTTTGAGAGGGCGCCAGAGGCGCCCCTTAAAAAGCTCACACAAAATAAAACTAGTGAGGGCGCCCCTCCGGCCAGTGAAGGCGACCTTCCGGCCAGTGATGGCGCCCCTCCGGCCAGTGACTACGCCCATCCGGCGAGTGACGGCGCCCCTCCGGCTAGTGAAGGCGCCCCTCCGGCCAGTGACGGCGCCCCTCCGGCTAGTGATGGCGCCCCTCCGGCTAGTGATGGCGCCCCACACAATGTTAAAGGTACGACTAGCACGTGCGGAAGAAGATCCCCCCCCCGCCTGCAAAATTTCGTCAATATTAGTGGTGCCCCTGTCGATCGGGTGGCGCCCCTCAAGGCAATGACCTGGCCCTTTGTGAATTTCTGCGCACGCCACTGGCCCAAGCTCATGTGCGCCCCTCTCACAAAATGTGGCACGCCCTTTATTACAGTTGCGATAGCGGCAAGATGCCTTCTGAGGGCGGCAAGATGTCTTCCGAGGGCGACATGGTGCCTTCTAAGGGCGGCCTAATACGCTCTAAGGGCGGCAGAATGCCTTCTGAGGGCGGCAATAAGTCTTCTGATGGCGGGAAGACGTCTTCTGATGGCGGCAAAATGCTTTCTGAGGGCGGCATGATCCCTACCAAGGACGGCAAAATGTTTTCCGAGGGCGGCAGTATCTCTTCCAAGGCGGGCGGCATGATGCCTTCCAAGGGCGGTATAATGCGCTCTGAGTGCGACAAAATGCCTTCTGAGGGCGGCATGGTACCTTCAAAGGACGGCATAATGCACTTTGAGGGCGGTAGAATACCTTTCGAGGGCGGCAAGACGTCTTCTGCGGGCGGTATAATGCGATCTGGGGGCGGCAAAATGCTTTCCGAGAGCGACAACATGTCTTCCGAGGGCGGCATGATGCCTTCCGAGGGCGGCAAGACTTCTTTCGAGGCCTTCCGAGGGCGACAAGACGTCTTATGAGGGCGGCATAATGCGCTCTGAGGGTGGCAAGATGTTTTCCAACGACGGCAAGATGTCGTCCGAGAGAGGCATGATGCCTTACATGGGCGGCATAATGCGATCTGAGGGCGTCAAAATGCCTTCCCAGGGCTGCAAGATGTCTTCCAAGGGCGACATGATGCCTTCCGAGGGTGACAAGATGTCTTCCGAGGCCTTCCGAGGGCGGCATAATGCGCTCTGAGGATAGCAAAATGCCTTCCGAAGGCGGCAAGATGTCTTCCGAGGGCGCCATGGATCATGATGCTTTCCAAGGGTGGCGTAATGCGCTGTGAGGGCGGGAAGATGCCTTCCGAGGACGGCATGATGCCTTTCGAGGGCGGGCCGGAAAGATGTCTTGCGAGGGCGGCAATCTTGGAGGGCGGAAAGATGCCTTCCGACTGCACGGGTGGAGTTTCCTATTCAAATGGTGGGGCCACTTCCCCACCAACTTCCCGTTGCATGCCTCGCCTGCATGCCTCGCGGGGGGGGGACTCCTGCGAGTGCAGGTGTCGCCCCTCGAGTCGTGAGTGCCGGTGGCACTCCTTTGGATCGGAAATGAGGCCCCTTTTGGACTGGAGATGACGAGCCCAACAGCCGTGTCCTCCCCTTCCCGAAATGCGTTTTCTGGTTGTGCGCCTGGGCCGATGCCTTTGATTATTCACCACTGTACCACGACAACCACGACACACCGACGCAGTTAAGACACTCAGAAATTCGAACACTTTGACGCTTCCTTATAATAGAACCTCACGATTTCAAAAATCGTTCATATCCGACACTACTCGTAAATGGAACAAATTACCACCACATGTACGGTCCCAACAATCATCACGCACCTTCAACAAATATATCACAGCTTTGTTGGGAGCAAGGCATCCACCTAATTATTACACTCTCGGCTCCAAACGTGGTAACATAATACACACTCAACTACGGCTAGGAAATTCAGATATAAATGCACACCTGTTCCAAATACAAAAATCCCACACCCACACTGCCAATGCAGACACAGAACAGAAACCACATTGCACTTCATGTTACACTGTCCACTTAACGCGCCACTCAGACAAAGTCTCTTTTTGGTGTTTTTTGTATAGCTTTTCGACCTCTTGGGATATCGAAAAAGGAAAGATGTCAGCTTGCAGTTTTTATTTTTTCCGACATTGCCTTACACTAAGCAAAACTATGTCAATTGTCATCTGTACCCAGGGGCGTCGCCGCTATTTTTTTAGTGGGAGGTCGGCTTAAATGGCGAAAAAAAATGTACCCCAATTTTGTATGCGTTTATTTAAGCCTTTGCAGTTAGCAGCATTTTTAATGTGGATTTGCATGCTATAGTACGGCCTTATAGTACGGTTATACTTGATATTTAGCGGGGCCAAGCGGCGCGAAATTTGTACGGGTTTGCCTGATAAAACCCAGAAACATTGGCGGTGGGCCTTGTAGAGGATAGAAGCTAAACATGCTATTCATTCAATTCAGCGTTACGACGAAACGAAGACGATGACGATGGCTTTGTTGTGACGAAGGCCACCGCGGCGTGAAAATGTAAATTTTAGGCCGTGGAAAACGAAATTGTAATATTGGAATCAGACCGTCAGTGGAGCCAAGCTTTAGGTAACCCCTTATCCTGGTTGCACATCTCGGTATGATGAAAAATGTTGAAATGAAGGTAGATTTCCATATACATTAGCCTCGGATAGTAAATCACGATGACCGGTGGCAGTCAGCGCTTAATAGTACTATATGATAATAACAACTGCATACATACCTATGTACCGAACTGTAAGAAACAACTGGTAACAGTGCAAGCAAGCAAGAGGCAGGGTTTGCAAGTTTGAAAGCTTTCAAGCAAGGGTTTGAAAGCAGCAAGAGGCAGACCTATTTTGCCGCGCATAAATGGTCCCTGTGGAACTGGAGGAGCCTGGGGAGATGGCTTGGGGAGATGGTCCTGGCCTGGTCCCTACTATTAGCTTTTCGGTCCAGCAAGTTGGGCACTGTTGGAGCAGCTTCCGGGTGCCGATGTCCGCGTCTTTTCGTTCGCGTCGCCTTTTTCGAAACTCGGCAGACTAGCTAAATATGTAGCCCGCTTTAAAGTTAATATTTTATGAAGGGAGTGGGCCATGGGGCCAGCAATTAGGTGCCGCCAAGGAGAGCCTCTGTCAGACATCTAATGGAATTAACGCAAAATTTTCCAGTTTTTGACTGTAGCTAGCTGGATTTTGACTGCTGCAATTTTGGGATGCCCAGTACCGTTCTAAAAACACAAATATAGCATGTATTAGACTTCACGTCTTAGGGGAAACATAGTTTCTCCCCATTAACAGGCTGGGGGGGGGCATGGCTCCGTTGCCCCCGCCGCCCTGAACAGGCTGGAGGGGGGAGGGGCATGGCCCCGTTGCCCCGCCCCCTGGATCCACCCTTGTACCCGATGACGTACTTCCATTTTTCAACGGCAGAATTTAGTGGCGAATGTTTAACGTGCTCGAAGTTGGAACACGGTCCGCCCAGCTCCTGATTTCATCTTCTGACCTGTTTGCGGCCGCTGCCACCGACCGCAGATCATCCCGGTCAGGAGCGAATATCGAGCTCAGAAGTGACTCGAACCCACCTTGCCAGGGTGGACGAATTTCCAGCCCGACGCTTTACCAACTGAGCTAGGTGGGCGTAGATGAAGTGTGAGGTCCCCAAAAATAGCTTATCACCATTTATAAAGTGGAAATAATCTTACGGCTGGCTAGTGGCGGATCTATGTAAGGGAAAATCAGGCAATTGCCCCCCCCCCCCCCCCCAAACCAAAAAAAAGTTATCAAACGTATGTTTTTGCCCCCTCCCCCCCCCCCCCCCCCCCACCCACCCAACCGTTCTGGGAGGTTGTAATTTTTGTTCCGGGAAGTCATATACCTCCCCTGCTGGTCAACGACTCTTCTTTTTCGTGCTGGCGACCCGACGCCACCCCCCCCCCCCCCCCCCCCCCGGTCAACAACTTTTCGCTGACGAAACGGAGCGAAATTTACCCTCTCCAAAAAAACTTGAATCCTAGACCCGCCACTGAGGCTGCCTCCCCCCCCCCCCCCCCCCCCCCCCACACACACACACACACACACACACTTTTAAAAAACGTTCCTACGCCTATGGTCAATGGTAAGACAAACATTCTTGCGGAGTGTAGGTTGTTATGATTGTGTACGACACAACATGCTCGTATTGAAAGGAAATCGCTATATATGGAAAGGATGGGAGGACAAGACAATGTCAGATAGCAATATACACCATAAGAGATGCAGTGAATCCATACCTGCGTACTGGCATTTGATGAAAAATATAACGACAGTGACAACAGTGGTGTAGCAATAGGCTCGCAATCCGAATACATTGCCAGTATTGGGATATTTCAGCCTGCAGCGAGTAGAGTAAATGCTAGTATTGAT
>JAXIVJ010000007.1:499569-507069 GCA_036785665.1 Chirona hameri
GGTCCGCCACACAGCCTCGCCACACACGCGCATTGTTATTCCCCGATCGGCCTGTGTGGGTCAGACCAGGACGGAGCGGTGCAGATTCCGCCAAGTATCGGCCGGCACCGGGCGAGCTGTCAAACCGGTCCGGCCCCGCCTCGGTGCGGGATTCAGTCAGCTATCGTTTTGCCTACCGTGGGAGACCCAGAGCTAGGGAAGATCATTACGAGACCGACTGTACAGTCGGTCTCATAATGATCTTCCCTGGCTCTGGGTCTCCCACGGTAGGCAAAACGATATCTGGCTAAATCCCGCACCGAGGCGGAGCCGGAACGGTTTGACAGCTCGCCCGGTGCCCGCCGATACTTGGCGGAATCTGCACCGCTCCGTCCTGGTCTGACCCACACAGGCCGATCGGGGAATAACAATGCGCGTGTGTGGCGAGGCTGTGTGGCGGACCGTGGTTGGAAATATACGCAGACCTAGAATGTCAAGTTAGCGACGATGTCTGTGATGACCAGTTTTAAGAAAACCATAGGTCTGTGCAGCATCGCTAAGTGTGCAATTGATAGAAAACTGCACGGGTTCTACTTTAAGACGAATATTTGTATCTCAAGTTGACCGATACTGTCGTCACAGATGTCGTCTCGGAAATGGCTATCCGTCGTGTCGCTTGCGACGATTGAGAAATTTGCATTGCGCCAAAAAATGAAGTGTCGATATGTTTACCTGATCTCAAGGTCAGGTCAAATTTAAACACGTAGCCAGTCAGATGCTCTATCAGCTACAAACCTGGCGATGCTTCATAGACCTAAGGTTTTGAATACTGTCGTGGCAGATATCGTCGCTAACTTAATGCATATAAACCCGCCCGGGTGTGTTTGTGGAGCGTGAAGGACGGAGCGGCGTGATGCGAACATATCAGTGCGAGGCCCATCGCATTTGTCTGATGTTTCGTGTAGAATCATCAGGTGGACGTTTGCACTCGTAATTTCGGGGTTATGCATTGCACACGACACGTGACATGATTAAGAAAGAAATTCACGTAAAGCGCCGGTGCCAGCGCGGTTCGAACCCACGACCAATCTACGAATACGGTAGGAGTAGACAGCTATACCGACTGAGCTATTTGGGCTGATGTGATGAACACTGTTATTCAGTCTCCGATATTGGATCTCTGCCAGCTCAGGACAGACGACCTCTTGACCCTCGAGACAGACTGCCCTGACCACCACCCGGGTCGCGGCGCATTCCATTCCGACAACGCCCGCACTCCCTCCCTCCCCTCCCTCCCCCTCCACAGGTCACGCACCTGCCAGACAGCACAATGGGTACCAACCTACGGTGGGGAAACTACCTTGTTTGTGCCTATCGTGACCGTAGCGCCACGTGGTGGCCAAGGGAATATCATTATGAGACCGACTGTACATACACATGGTGGTAGTGAGATCGCCATTGACCCGGTGGTTGGTCCTGACCTGTTTCAGAGGCACCACCCATCGCTGGAGACAAGTCCACTCATCATGCACCACCCGATACACAGGTCAGTGTGCTCCTGCCAGGTCACTGTGCTCTGCCAGGTCAGTGTACTCCTGTCAGGTCAGTGTGCTCCTGTCAGGTCAGTGCGCTCCTGCCAGGTCACTGTGCTCCTGTCAGGTCAGTGTAGGTCAGTGTGCTCCTGTCAGGTCAGTGTGCTCCTGTCAGGTCAGTGTGCTCCTGTCAGGTCAGGTGTGATTATGTCAGGTCAGTGTGCTCCTGTCAGGGTCAGTATGCTCCTATGAGGTCAGTGTAGGTCAGTGTGCTCCTGTCAGGTCAGTATGCTCCTATGAGGTCAGTGTAGGTCAGTGTGCTCCTGTCAGGTCAGTGTAGGTCAGTGTACTCCTGTCAGGTCAGTGTGCTCCTGTCAGGTCAGGTACTCCTGTAAGGTCAGTGTAGGTCAGTGTGCACCTGTCAGGTCAGTGTGCTCCTGTCAGGTCAGGTGTGCTCCTGTCACGTCAGTGTGCTCCTGTCAGTTCAGTATGCTCATATGAGGTCAGTGTAGGTCAATGTGCTCCTGGCAGGTCAGTGTGCTCCTGTCAGGTCAATGTGACCCTGACAGGTCAGTGTGCTCATGTCAGGTCAGTGTAGGTCAGTGTGCTCCTGTCAGGTCAGTGTGCTCCTGTCAGGTCAGTGTGACCCTGACCGGTCAGTGTGCTCCTGCCAGGTCATTGTAGGTCAGTGTACTCCTGTCAGGTCAGTGTGCTCATGTCAGGTCAGTGTGTTCCTGTCAGGTCAGTGTGCTCATGTCAGGTCAGTATGCTCCTATGAGTCAGTGTAGGTCAGTTTGCTCCTGTCAAGGCAAGTGTGACCCTGTCAGGTCAGTGTGTTCCTGCCAGGTCAGTGTAGGTCAGTGTGCTCCTGTCAGGTCAGTGTGATCCTGTCAGGTCAGTATGCTCCTGTCAGGTCAGTGTGCTCCTGTCAGGTAAGTGTGACCATTAGTGTGTTCCTGCCAGGTCAGTGTAGGCAAGGGTGCTCATGTAAGGCCAGTGCAGGTCAGTGTGCTCCTGTAAGGTCAGTGTAGGTCATCATCATCATCATTTATTTCGTATGATCTCCGCATTTGCGGCTTTTTCGGATCATGAGTCCATATACATTGAAATATACACACATGCCATACATATAAGACCAAAAAAACATTGCAAGAATAAAACTAATTACGTCATTAAACATATCGCTCACCCTCACTCATCCACAAGCGAAGCTCTTTCAGTGTGCTCAGGGGTCAGAGGGCAGTGTGCTCCTGTTAGGTCAGTGTAGGTCAGTGTACTCCTGTTAGGCCAGTGTGCCCCTGTCAGGTCAGTGTGCTCCTGCAAGGTCAGTGTGCTCTGTAAGGTCAGTGTAGGTCAGTGTGCTCCTGTCAGGTCAGTGTGCTCCTGTCAGGTCGGCTGGTGCTCCTTCCAGGTCAGTGTACTCCTGTAAGGTCAGTGTGCTCCTGTTAGGTCAGTGGTGCTCCTGTCAGGTCAGTGTAGGTCAGTGTACTCATGTTAGGTCAGTGTTCCCTGTCAGGTCAGTGTGTTCCTGTCAGGTCAGTGTGCTCCTGTAAAGTCAGTGTAGGTCAGTGTGCTCCTGTCAGGTCAGTATGCTCCTGCCAGGCCGGTGTGCTCCTTCCAGGTCAGTGTACTCCTGTAAGGTCAGTGTGCTCCTGTCAAGGTCAGTGTGTTCCTGTCAAGTCAGTGTGCTCCTGTAAGGGCAGTGTAGGTCAGTGTGCTCCTGTTAGGTCAGTGTGCTCCTGTAAGGGCAGTGTAGGTCAGTGTGCTCCTGTCAGGTCAGTGTGCTCCTATGAGGTCAGTGTAGGTCAGTGTGCTCCTGTCAGGTCAGTGTGCTCCTGTAAGAGCAGTGTAGGTCATGTGCTCCTGGCAAGTCAGTGTTCTCACTGTCAGGTCAGTGTGCTCCTGTCAGGTCAGTGTGCTCCTGTCAGGTCAGTGTGCTCCTGTCAGGTCAGTGTGTCCCTGTCAGGTCAGTGTACTCCTGGTAGGTCAGTGTGCTCCTGTCAGGTAAGTGTAGGTCAGTGTGCTCCTGCCAGGTCAGTGTGCTCCTGTCAGGTCAGTGTGCTCCTGTCAGGTCAGTGTGACCCTATCAGGTCAGTGTGCTCCTGTTAGGTCAGTGTGCCCCTGTCAGGTCAGTGTGACCCTGTCAGGTCAGTGTGCTCCTGTCAGGCCAGTGTGCTCCTGACAGGTCAGTGTGCTCCTGACAGGTCAGTGTGCCCCTGTCAGGTCAGTGTGCTCCTGACAGGCCAGTGTGCTCCTGACAGGTCAGTGTGCCCCTGTCAGGTCAGTGTGCCCCTGTCAGGTCAGTGTGACCCTGTCAGGTCAGTGTGCTCCTGTCAGGCCAGTGTGCTCCTGTCAGGTCAGTGGTGCTCCTGACAGGTCAGTGTGCCCCTGTCAGGTCAGTGTGCTCCTGTTAGGTCAGTGTGCTCCTGTCAGGTCAGTGTAGGTCAGTGTACTCATGTTAGGTCAGTGTGCCCCTGTCAGGTCAGTGTGCCCCTGTCAGGTCAGTGTGACCCTGTCAGGTCAGTGTGCTCCTGTCAGGCCAGTGTGCTCCTGTCAGGTCAGTGGTGCTCCTGTCAGGTCAGTGTGACCCTATCAGGTCAGTGTGCTCCTGTTAGGTCAGTGTGCCCCTGTCAGGTCAGTGTGACCCTGTCAGGTCAGTGTGCTCCTATCAGGCCAGTGTGCTCCTGTCAGGTCAGTGTGCTCCTGACAGGTCAGTGTGCCCCTGTCAGGTCAGTGTGGCTCATGTCAGGCCAGTGTGCTCCTGTCAGGTCAGTGTGCTCCTGACAGGTCAGTGTGTCCCTGTCAGGTCAGGTGTGCTCCTGTCAGGTCAGTGTGCTCCTGACAGGTCAGTGTGCTCCTGACAGGTCAGTGTGCCCCTGTCAGGTCAGTGTGACCCTGTCAGGTCAGTGTGCTCCTGTCAGGTCAGTGTGCTCCTGTTAGGTCAGTGTGCCCCTGTCAGGTCAGTGTGACCCCTGTCAGGTCAGTGTGCTCCTGTCAGGTCAGTGTGCTCCTGTTAGGTCAGTGTGCCCCTGTCAGGGCAGTGTGCCCCTGTCAGGTCAGTGTGACCCTGTCAGGTCAGTGTGCTCCTGTCAGGCCAGTGGTGCTCCTGACAGGTCAGTGTGCCCCTGTCAGGTCAGTGTGCCCCTGTCAGGTCAGTGTGCTCCTGTCAGGCCAGTGTGCTCCTGACAGGTCAGTGTGCTCCTGTCAGGTCAGTGTGCTCCTGTCAGGTCAGTGTGCTCCTGTCAGGTCCAGTGTGCCCCTGTCAGGTCAGTGTGCTCCTGTCAGGTCAGTGTGCCCCTGTCAGGTCAGTGTGCTCCTGTCAGGTCAGTGTGCTCCTGTCAGGCCAGTGTGCTCCTGACAGGTCAGTGTGCTCCTGTCAGGTCAGTGTGCTCCTGTCAGGTCAGTGTGCTCCTGTCAGGTCAGTGTGCCCCTGTCAGTCAGTGTGCTCCTGTCAGGTCAGTGCGCTCCCTGTCCAGGTCAGTGTGCTCCTGTCAGGTCAGTGTGACCCTGTCAGGTCAGTGTGCTCCTGTCTGGTAGGGCTCCTGTCAGGTCAGTGTGCTCCTGTCAGGTCAGTGTGCTCCTGTCAGGTCAGTGTGACCCTGTCAGGTCAGTGTGCTCCTGTCAGGCCAGTGTGCTCCTGTCAGGTCAGTGTGCTCCTGACAGGTCAGTGTGCTCCTGTCAGGTCAGTGTGACCCTGTCAGGTCAGTGTGCTCCTGTCAGGTCAGTGTGCTCCTGTTAGGTCAGTGTGCCCCTGTCAGGTCAGTGTGACCCTGTCAGGTCAGTGTGCTCCTGTCAGGCCAGTGTGCTCCTGTCAGGTCAGTGTGCCCCTGTCAGGTCAGTGTGCTCCTGTAAGGTCAGTGTGCTCCTGTAAGGTCAGTGTAGGTCAGTGACCCCTGTCACGCGTCACGCTCGTGTTATTGAACACGATACCATACAGATAGTGGCATCGCCATCGCACAATACACACCCCAATGAGCGTATTAGCCTCCTATGATACAGCCCCGGGTGAGTGTATCGTATGCACACGGTCATCATCATTCTCAGGCAGGTACCATCTCAGGCGGCACCAGAACAGGTGAGGAGCGTCTGTCCGGCCGGGAACAGGCGGCGCCGCTGGCAGCGGCCGCCGCCGCCCTCTCAGAGCGTTCGCAGAAAACAGCCGGTGCCGGGTGCCAAGCCGGCCGGACGGCAGCCCTCAGCCCGACACCGCCGCCGAGTAAACGCCACAAAGCCCGGCTCTGGCAGACAAAGCTCCTGTGACGTCAGCAGAGCTGTCTCGGCGCTGCAAGTCATCCATTTTCAGGGTTGCGTTCTGCAGAGTGACACGGGCTCCCTTGGCCCGCCCGCTGGTGGTATTCGCGGCCACCGGTCCGCTCGCTGTCGGGCTATTCTGGGACTGGGTTTCAATGTGCGAAGGTAGTTCATCGTGTGGCATTGTTTGATCATGTTTTCTTTCCGCCAAGTGTTGATGCGTTTTTATCCGAATCAATTAAATGGGAGATCAATATTTATCACCATGCTGCAATAGGTATGATCTGGGAAACACGTTTGTTTAAATCATCGATGAACGGTTTGTCTGGTGCTAAAAAGCTTCGTCTCTGGTCTTTGCCCTTTAAATAAGAAGTGATAGTGGCATGACGTATACCGATTAGCATTTCCGACATTGTGACAGGCTCGCGTTTCTGGATACGATAGACAACGCAAACGTCCCATACTTCAGATGTCAGTCCGTGGCTGATGCACCCTGAGTGACAATCTCTGGCACCGGGCTACGGTCTCGCGTTCACGACTCACTCGATCATGACAGAACGATAAACAAAACTTAAACTAGTGTCTTGACTCGGCTAAATCAGCGTGATGGACCGCTCGCTGGTGTGACCCCGTCATTCGCAGAGACTCGCTGGTGTGACCCCGTCATTCGCAGAGACTCGCTGGTGTGACCCCGTCATTCGCAGAGACTCGCTGGTGTGACCCCGTCATTCGCAGAGACTCGCTGGTGTGACCCCGTCATTCGCAGAGACTCGCTGGTGTGACCCCGTCATTCGCAGAGACTCGCTGGTGTGACCCCGTCATTCGCAGAGACTCGCTGGTGTGACCCCGTCATTCGCAGAGACTCGCTGGTGTGACCCCGTCATTCGCAGAGACTCGCTGGTGTGACCCCGTCATTCGCAGAGACTCGCTGGTGTGACCCCGTCATTCGCAGAGACTCGCTGGTGTGACCCCGTCATTCGCAGAGACTCGCTGGTGTGACCCCGTCATTCGCAGAGACTCGCTGGTGTGACCCCGTCATTCGCAGAGACTCGCTGGTGTGACCCCGTCATTCGCAGAGACTCGCTGGTGTGACCCCGTCATTCGCAGAGACAAGCTGGTGTGACCCCGTCATTCGCAGAGACTCGCTGGTGTGACCCCGTCATTCGCAGAGACTCGCTGGTGTGACCCCGTCATTCGCAGAGACTCGCTGGTGTGACCCCGTCATTCGCAGAGACTCGCTGGTGTGACCCCGTCATTCGCAGAGACTCGCTGGTGTGACCCCGTCATTCGCAGAGACTCGCTGGTGTGACCCCGTCATTCGCAGAGACTCGCTGGTGTGACCCCGTCATTCGCAGAGACTCGCTGGTGTGACCCCGTCATTCGCAGAGACTCGCTGGTGTGACCCCGTCATTCGCAGAGACAAACGTTCGGCCGGTGCTACTTGTAATCTCGGCCAGACTGGTTGATTGTATACACTTGACTTTGCGCTGGGGCGGTTTGGATAGTATCTGTGTAATGTAAGTTGTGATTTCAGATAATCATGAATCCGTCAAACAAACGTTTGTTTGCTTTTCAAACTTCTCAGTCATTTCAAAGTGATAGCCCGATCCTTTTCGACTGTTTCAAGTGAACACTGCTTGCGCCGTCGAATACCTACCTAAATTAAAAACATAAAATGATGAGAAGGTTTCTGGTATTCACAATAACGAATTTCGACAATTCGGTAGTACATGAAGTG
>JAXIVJ010000007.1:517069-554569 GCA_036785665.1 Chirona hameri
TAGCTAAGGAGTGAAAAATCGCCGACACGTAGAGGAGGTAGTTGCGAAAAATGCGATCACGAGAATTACCTGAAAATGTTTCAAACTCGGCGACGAATTCGATGCACATATTTTATATCATTGTCATTCATGTAAACATTGTATTCACTCATATGTTATTTTGACAAAGGCCTGTGGCCGAAATATCAATACAGTCAGTAATTGATAAGTCAATACAGTCAGTTATCAGTAATTTAACGGTTGTATACATCGAGGTTAAGGTCATCAACCCTAATGGTTTTAATCATAAGAATAATGTTCTTCGCAGCAGCTCTAACCAATCTATACATAAGCCTTCGATGTTTAAACAATTGGTGATATTTTGTTCTAAATATTGTATTTATATTTTTGTATTTGTAAAAATAATGGTCACAAGCACAGCACGTCTTTGGTAATAACTTTGCACGTAATTGTGCTAGAGAGCTCAAATAAACGGCATTATGCTTATCTCGTCGACCTGCTTTCAATGATGTATAACAGCCTTGTAGTCGCTCCAGGGGCGCAGTCAAGGGAGGCACAGGGGCACGTCCCCCCCCCCCCCCCCATTAGTCCGAGGGGACCGGAGGGCTCCTAGGCCCCTCAGCTCATTTGGAAGCGGCGGAGCGACCGAAGGGCCCAAAACGGCCCGGCTTACCAGGCTTAAGAGAGTCCTTGTTCGGACTTAGGGGGCCCTCACTCGGCCCGAGGGAGCCCTCGGTCGGCCTGGGAGTGTCCTTGGTTGTCCTAAGGGGGCCCTTGTTAGGCTTACGGGGGCCAACGGTCGGCCTAAGGCTCTTGGTTAGCCAGAGGGGCCCTTAGTCGGCCTGAGGGAGCCCTTGCATGGCTTAAGAGGGCCCCCGGTCGGCCTGAAGGACCCAGCCGGCCTAAGGGGGCCCTCGGCCGGCCTGAGAGAGTCCTAAGTCGTCCTGAGGGGCCTAGGTTGGTCGGCCTGAGGGGCCCTCGGTCAGCACCTGGTCATGGTAATCCCTGATAGTCGCTGGGCGCCTTCGGGGTCCTGCCTCGTCTGGGGGTCAAATGGCTACTGCCCAGTGTTTAAAAATCGCTCCGTCCTACCGACGCCACCGGCGACCAGCGAGCCCATCTACGGGCATATTTCGACAACCAAAAATTGATCCCAGTCATATTACACCAGTTTGGAATCAAACCATTTTTCATCCGGAAAACTGGAGATTTGTACGAAATTCCATGTTTCATTTTCCTATTTTAGAAGGTAGATTACATATTTACACCTGCATATCGTTCTGTACTCGCTATAATCGCTTCTAGTAGGATCACATCATCTACTATTACTGTGACTACGCCGACGGCGTGGTTGTTTTCGCCGTCCATCGGCGTGCGGACGACCACTACGCTACCACTCCATTCAAACTCAATGGACTAACGTGGTTGTGCGTGGTTGTCTGGTATACAAACATTAAAGAATGAAGATATTGTTCATTGAGTCATTTCAGGTTACTATACAGAAGTTGTCCTTCTAAAATACTTAAATAAACTTTTTGGACCGTTTACATTTCATTTATTGGCAAAAACATAATATAACCAGAAAAAAGTGCATTTCTGGTAGGCACTAGTAGGAATAGGCAATGCAGTAACGCATTCGTCGGTGTTTCCAGTTTACCAACGTTTAACAAATTTGAAAGAGCAAGGTTCATGATGTAGACGCGTCCAACCTTGATAGCGAGATGATGACGTCACGAGTACAAAACCATCTGGAAGTCCAAGTCAGGACTAACAGGGTGTCTTAGGCCTTTGTTATTTTAATATTTTACCTGTGTGAGCAAAAAGGCTATCACATGACATAATGCAGGTTTGATATTCAGAATGGGTATATTTATCCAATCTGAAAACGGGGAACGCAAACTGCCCTAGCCTTCGAAACGCCAGCTCCCATTGGCGGAGCACCATGACGCATTAGGTTGAAGGAGAAAACAATGTATATACCAAGGTACTTTAATAGAGGTAGGGGCATAAGGATTCAGTCACGTGACTTCCCAGCGCACGTGCAACCGATCGCCGGGATCCTCCAGTGTGGTTGGGCCCAAGGAATCTCAGTCAGCTGATACTCCCATTGCTTTAACATGGAGATTTTGCAATGCTTTTTAGGGAAAAAATGTTTAGGTACTAAATGACTTTGCATGTGGATTCATGACCCGGGTATGGACAGAAGATAGAACAAGGTATTTTGTTATCACCCGGCGGTAGCTTTTCCCGCCTTATATTCTTCACCAGACGGTCTCAATCACAGCCCACAAATCGCACGCGTTCGGATAGAGCGGTTATGGAGGTGGTATCCGTGGCGGTGGGTGGTATTTTCGGATGGGGGGGAACAAACCCAGGGGCCCCTCGATCAAAGCAGTCCCATCTCACGGTACCCCCCCCCCCTAAAAAAATGGCGCGAAATGGCATCTCCTCGGATTTAAGCCACTATATTTTGCAGGGCCCCTAAATAGTCGCAAAAAACGTCGGACAGGCCCATGTTGAAGTCTCAGGCCTTCCGAGGGCCCCCTCAGGCCTACCGAGGGACCCCTCAGGCTCACCAAGGGCCCCATCAGGCCATATCGAGGGTCTCATCAGGCCTACCGAGGGCCCCTCAGGCTCACCAAGGGCCCCTCAGGCCTACCGAGGGCCCCATCTGGCCATACCGATGGTCCCATCAGGCCTACCGAGGGCCCCTCATGCCTACCGAAGGCCCCTCCGGCCTACCGAGGGCCCCCTCAGGCCGACTGGGGGCCTACTGTCGGCCTTAGAGGGCCCCTCAGACTGGCTGGGGCACCTCGGGGCCTTCGGTCAACTTCTTGAAGGGTCCCTCTGACAAATTTATGTGTGGGGGGGGTAAATCATGTTCACCACCACTACTTCTTGAGTGAGGGGGAAGCTTATTAAAAAGAAATGCGTCAACCGAGCCGCCCAAGACTACCTTAAGTAACTTTGACCGCCTGAACTATTGCCATCTGACGTCACGACCAATCGGAGAGCAGAATTGCAAATTACGTAAATATACTTATTTTTTTATCTTTTTAACTAATAATCCGGAGGAGTTGCAGGGTGAAGTGTCAATCTAAAAAAAAATATGTTTTATTAATTTGCTTTTCATCAAATACATAAAAGTAGTGAGTTAGGTACCCTGCAACTAGTCCATTATTTGTTTGTCAGAAATGGCGGTAGCTAATGCGCCAGTTCACTAGACAATGCGCCAGTTTACTAGACAAACCCGGGCCTCCAATCAGATTCCTCCATTTGGTCACATGTCCTCTTGCCACCCACCTGTACACCGGTATATACCTGACATGGTAAGCGAACGCTGAATAGAGGATTTTGTTAAGTTTAAGGAAAGTGTACCCGTATTTTAAGCGAAATAATTGCAAGGAACACCAGATTGAGCAAGGCCCTACATACCAGATTGAGGAGGGCGAAGCGGAGTTCTTAGATAGTCATGTGGCCACCTTTTAGGGGGAGGGGTGGTAGCGCAAGTGTTGATGTGAGGACAAGGACTGAGAAAACAAAGAAGCCCAAAAGAGTCAGACAAGAGTGTAAATGTAGGTATTGTGGTGTTAAACTCACGGACCAAAGCATCCATAAGCATTCCAAGTCCGTGAAGTTTATTTCTCTGCAAGTTACCTGAGTTAAGCTGAAGAACATTATCTTCTTTCAAAATCGAACGTATCATTAATTGGAATGAAAATTGTGTAGGAAATGTTTGGTTAAAAGTATGCAAGGTCATGCCACACTGTATCCATATCTTAAATTGCACAATAGCGAAATTACCTTAAAGGAAGCGTAATTTGTAACACGTAGGGAGTCTTAACACGCGCCCTGGAGGGCCTCTGATAATTACACGCCCTGAAGGGGGTGGCGGATTTCGCCCCCCCCCCCCCCCTATAATCTCGAAAACCACGCAACGTAGCGACAAGCGGGAAACTACGTTAGATAGCTCGAGACAAGCTCTTTCGAAAGTATTTCGTTAATTTTTTTCTTCAGGTCAATATTGAGGTCACCAGAGGTCATCAGGGGTCAGATTTTCAAGTTTTCAAGACTTCGGTTCGAACGCTCCCAAATATCTCGCGAACTATGATAGTTAGCAGCAAACAGAAAAAAATCAATCGAAAGTCATTGAAAAATGCAATCGACATAGGTGTCCTCAGATTTGAGCTCAGGTCAATAGTTTAGGCTCCAGAGGTCATCGAATGTCAAAAAGGTGATTTTGTTTTAAAAACTGTTTTCCCAAAATAACCTTTTACCTAATAAAGATAAAGCAATAATGTTTACGCCATCGCGTGTGTCTTGTCAAGGCGCTTCGAATCATATTCATGGTGACCGGGTTAGGTCAACTGAGAAATTTGACCTCAGGTCAAGGTCAAGTGGTGACCCAAGTTAGTCATGTTGCATATTGGGAGACGTGTCTCGACGAGACAAACATATTGGTACCGTTTTCTCTTCTCTATCTTCATTATGTCGATAGTTATTGCTAAAACCGTGTTGGCGGTCACAAAATTGACCTGACCTTAGGTCACCGATATTAGAAATCCGAGATACACAAATTGTTGGTATCTATGACCTTATGAAGTCCTACAAGATTGAAACCGATGGGCGTAAAACTGTGGCTGTGGTACTACTGCAAACGTTTTGGAGTTGAGGTCATCACGTGACCTGGTCTGGTGGCTTCACCTGAGATGACCTGAGGCCAAGAATTTTACATAATTCGGGAAGTTAATTTCTAAACAGGTATACAAAAAACGGCGGCGCTGCGCACCGCCGTTTTGGCGCTATCCTCGAAAAACCGGAGGGGTGGGCGGATTTCGCCCCCCTTCAGGGCGCGTGTTAACAACCATCGATTTTCATATTTGGTCAGGACAACCGAGCCACAAGCTTCAGCTGTTGGTCGACAACCACGGATACGTTTTTTTAGCCCTGCTACTGCCTTAGCCTGGTTCTGGCTCCCAGCCTGGTTCTGGAGTGTATGATCGCCACTGGGGGTCCTGTCTGACGCCTGAAGAACCTGTACTGACCCCTAATCGCCACTGGGGCACCTGCCTGACCTCAGGGCTTATACTCGCCTTTTACTGTGAACGGCAGACCGCTTGGGCACTGGCGGATCCAGCCGTCGTTTTTTTATGGGGTGGGGGGGGGGGGGGTCGGTGGGAGGCACTGGCGGATCCAGCCTCTCTCCGTGGGGGATCTTTTTGTGGCAAAAAGGTACCCCCATTTTTTTTACTCAATATTGTCTATTCGACAGCTCGAAACAAGGTATTATGAAAGTCCTAAGGTCATTTTTTAGGTCAGGTCATTATTGAGGTCACCAGAGGTCAACAAAGGTAAATTTTCGGCCATATATGGTATCCTTACCAAAAACCGTCTATATCTCGATACAAAAAGAGAAACGCGCGAGAAAAAACGTCCGAAAGAAAAATGATTTTTTCCGCTCAGGCTCCATCAGATTTTATCTTAGGTCAATAGTTAGCTCAGGGGAGGCCATCGAACTTGAAATATTCTAAAAATCGAGGAAATGTTTTTAGGGAATAACTTTTGAGATACGCATGATAAAGTGATGCCTACAGTTTTCACCATTGTGTTTCTCCGTCGAGACGCATCGAATAGTATATCGTATTAACATGACCTATTTGGGTAATATCCCCAAATTTACTTGACCACCTGTGCTCAGGTCAAGGTCAGGTCAAGTGAAAATTTTACCAAAATCAACGCGTCTCGACGAGCCGAACACAATGTTGAGAACTCCATTACTCATCGCTCTGTGACCTCAAGGGCACGTGACCAGAGGCCACCCGGGGCAGTCCACGTCAGATCGACCACACCATAACATCCTACTTCTCGTATTTCGATTTCACTAGGTGTCGGGGTCATCTGGGCCGTATATTCACGTTGTTAAATTTGCAGCCCCGTCCGTCGAACGGTTTTCGAGTTATAGCCTCAGGCATCTCTTTGTCGGCCAAAGCTTTAATTTTCTTCGGGCGATATCTCCCATACACATAATTCGAATGATATAAACCACAGATAACAAGAGACCTGGATTTGACACGAAATTTTCGGCCTCTTATTTTAGAGCCGAAGTTTGAAACGGCGCTGTTAAGCTGATACATTGTTCTGCCTCGGCTCGTCAACATGCGAGTCGGCGCGGGCGTATCAGGTTAATGTATCAGGTTAAGCTGATACATTGTTATGCCTCGGCTCGTCAACATGCGAGTCGGCGCGGGCGTATCAGGTTAATGTATCAGGTTAAGCTGATACATTGTGATGCCTCGGCTCGTCAACATGCGAGTCGGCGCGGGCGTATCAGGTTAATGTATCAGGTTAAGCTGATACATTGTTCTGCCTCGGCTCGTCAACATGCGAGTCGGCGCGGGCGCTCACCCTCTGGGAACTCGGTGTCCAGCTGGATGATCTTCTGTAGGCCGGAGCACCGCCGTTCACTGCTGTGCTTAAAATAACAGGCCGAATATTTCCTGTCAAATCCAGGTCTCCTGTTGTCTGTGTATACAAATATGTATGTATCATCAGAATAGCCATTAACCCAAGTCAATTTAATGTAATCTTTTTTGAGAACTCGAATGGAAAAGTGTCGAAATTTTGGCATGTGACCTCAGGTCTGGTCAGGGGTGTAGGTTCCTATTCAGTTGGGGGGCTCCAGCCCCCCTCCCCCCCAACTGGGGCTTCATCCCCCCAACTTTTACGAGGAAGTGGGTCAAATCCGGAGAGAAATATGTATTTTGTGGATTTTGATGGTACTTTAAGTGAATTTTTGCCAGCTCAGCCTCCCTCCCCTCCCCCAACTTGTCTGGAGAAGCTACGCCACTGGGTCAGGTCACGTGATTTCGTTATGTTCTCAGTTAAAATTCGTGATTTATCTTAGGTGGAATAGGAGGGTGCAGGCCCTTTTAATCACGTGGCAAGCTATTCCGCTCAGTGATCAAGATCACGTGATGACATAATTCATATTTCGCCGATAGAGGCGTCTGTGGGTCCTCAAGACATCAAATTTCATCATGTCTATTTCCAGACCGCGAATGTTATAAAAATAGCTAAAAGTATTTTCCAGAGATAAGAAATGTTCAACTTTGCCAAATAAAGCGAAAATTCCAGCAAATTATCTATTGTATAATCAAGCCAGGTCATTTGGGAAATCAATCTCAAGGTCACGTAGTGACCTATTGGGGTCATGGTATGCATCATTGAATGCAGATCAACGAGACACATATAATGCCGTTAAGTTAATATATCTAGCACGATTGTGTGCAAAGTTATTACCAAAGACGTGCTGGCGACCATGATCCCTCCCCCCCCCCCCCCCCCCCCCACAAAACAAAATAGAAATAAATATTTAGAGGAACCTCCTATGTCCAATTGTCTTACCATCGAAGGTAAATGTATCGAAGTCGATTCCGGCAAAACAAAAATCCGAATTTGAAATGACAACATTATAAAATCACGTGTTCTGAGGTCTAAGATCACATGTAAAAATTCCCAAATGTTCGTAGTTACGAAAAATGATTTGTATCACATTAATATATTGTTCCTGACGATTCTGATGATATATAGGTTTATATGACTCGCATGCTTTAGATGGGAGAATTGCCCTCTGAAAATTAGAGTTTTGCATGACAACAAAGTTGCCCAAGGCTGTAACTCGAAAACCGATTGACGGACGGAACTGACAATTTCATAATGTGAACCTACGACCCAGATAGCATGGGTCAAAATAGAATGCTTCACTGCAACAATAGAGCTGCTAGACATGAAATATTTCAGTATACATTGCCTGAAAATAATTTTGTGTATACAAATAACCATTTTACTCAGATTCAAGATATTTCGGGGTTTTCAAGTCGGGATTTTTCGGATTTGTTTGTGGGGGAGGCAAAAACTTACGTTTGCCTACCGATGTTTCGTTTTTTTTGGGGGGGGGGCAATTGCTCATATTGCCCAACCGTAAATCCGCCACTGTTGTGGTCCAGGTTGAAGTTGTTCGCGATGTTTGAAGTCTCAGTTATGGATTGATTGTTTTTTTTTAATATTGAGCTATGCCTCGCACTCGTCATTGTGTTCTGTGCGGGAGAAGACACAGTTCCACAATGTTTGTATTCAAGTCGCCAGAATTGTCTGAAAAGATTGTGCCACATCATTTGGCAGCGTAAAGGCTCTCTATAGCTCAATAATGACGTGATCATCCCAAATTTAAAACATAATTTATATAAAGTTAAGTGACTTTTCAAGAGAGAGAAAAAATATATCACCATCGTTTTCATCAGCCCTTATTGCATATTTTCGACTACAAGTCTACAGCCGGCGTATATTTGACAACTTTCAGAAATGTGAAACATTCCCTTTAAAGGGAAATATTCACCTTTTTCACACAAAAATGGAGTTATTACTTGAAATCGACAGACAAGATCAAAATATATTGTAAATTGATCACATTTTGCATATAAACAATCCTACCGAAATATATTTCAAGTTAAAGTAGATAAGCGTTCCACGCTTGTAACGGTCGGTACTCACAAGTATTTGGTAACGAATACACTGTCCGAGCTAAAATTAGCCTCCCTACGTATTATTTATCATGAAGGCATATAATATGTTGCATGCACTCTACCTTTTGCGTATATGTACCAAACTTCTATGAACAATGAACAAGCATTTTAAAGAAGTGCATTGAAATCGGCAGTTTTGCTTGGCCCGTCGACCTATTTAGTGTTCTCGACTTTAAAAGAAGAAAAAATAGTATTTTTCCCATGAATTTTCAACAAACAAGTATTTAATACATTACAATGCACACATGAAACATTTATCTCAGCCGTTTTCCCCATAATCAATCAATAAACGTTTCAGAAAATGATGATGCATTCGGCGGATTAACGTGGTCCCGGACGGCGACCTATTTAGTGTCGGCGATTTGTTTCATTGACCAATCAGGGACGTTGTCATGATTCTTGGCGCACTTACCTCATATCTGGCCCTATGACTTGTTTACAAATCAGCATTCAAACCACTGTTTGTTTGTCACCATATGTAAGTACATATTTTTTTAATTTCTCAAAATTTAATTTTTGAAATACAAAAAGTTATTTCACTTTTAAATTGAGGAACGATCAATTTGATATCATTCATGTGCCACAGAAAAATGCAGATAAATAAATCATGAGGTGAATATTTCCCTTCAATAATACAAATTGGCGCAGGGTCTGAAACTTCCATTGCGATGAACTCGTCCATGCCTGATGACAGTTGGTGCCTTCAAAAGATATCGTCTAAAATTAGAGTCCCAAGCGGTCTGTCGTTCACAGTAGGCAATTTTAGGGTTGGAACAATGGAGTAAGTTGATGAAGTTCACATGTTCGACACGGTCGCCATCTCTGGATTCTTTCTGTAAATGCAGTTTCCTTATTCCCAATACAAATATATGTAGTTACAAGCATACGGGACAGATTAGCCTTCCAACCTGAAAATCCTGGCGACGCCAATAGGTAACATAGTGCAAAATACATACCGCAGCTTATTAATTAACAGCATACGAGTAGTGCACACTGCACATGTCAGTAAGTGTAAAGTTTCCCATTTATAAGCATTAGCCGTTTTCACGAAGGATTATTGCGCTGAGAAGATTCTGAAAAGTTTCTGACAAGTTTTGGTATAGAAGTCTTAGTATATTATACATTCCAAAGAACTAAATGACTGATTTAGGCGATATTATTACTATTCAATGGTTATGTAAACATGCATTGAGCTCATAACAAGTTTATGATACAAAATTGGCCATTGTTTAAAGAGCATATGCGTCTAGAGTTAATTCGTTCAGTTTAGCATACCGTCATACTAATTACAATATCTGGCAGCGTCATAGATCACAGGTCTGTCTGCGCATTCACAGTGATGGGCCAGCATCGATTCGCCGCCGCTTCCGATCCGCGTGCTGCGCGCACATAGACAAAGCCAAGCCACACAGGCCGGCCGCCGAATTGGGCCGGATTGGGCGAGTTCATTGCAGCCAGTAGCGTCACACGCCACATAATTTTCTGAACCGTTCTGAAGTTTTGAAAAGTTTCGGTACATGGAGATCGCATCACTACTGACCTATCAATGCTTATCTTGCTAATTACCACCAAACCGCAATTTTGTCAACCTATTTCTTACCATACCAACACATTCTTACCCATATATTACACAATTCTAAGGGACTTTTCAAGCCACAAATCGCATGTAAAAGTTGTGTAGTTAAGGAATGGATCGTCAAACTAAGACTTCTATACCAAAACTTGTTTAAACTTTTCTTAACTTTTCAGAATCTGTCAGTGCAATAATCCTTCGTGAAAACGGCTATTACCTATTTTGAATTTAATGGGAATAAATCCTGCGTTATGACTAACTTGCCGTCTCACAGTGTCTTCTAATTGCAGGATTTTCTACGTCTCACACGACACTCAAGACTTCAGGGTATTCAGCTACATTTCCGGGGAGATTCAGTCCAAGTTGTGCCGCTGCAATGTGTTTAAAACGATCAAAAAGGTAAGTGAAGTAACTGAAACTTGCTTGGTTGATTAATATCCACAGAGATGGCAAGAGAGTTATCCCATTATTAATTCATTATTGTCAAGCCACTGTGATAGTCTATGGCAAAGGTGACTAGAAAATTCAAAAGTCTGAAAAAGACATCGATTTTGTATGTGGGAACTATGCATAATATGTATATATATATATATATATATATATATATATATATATATATATATATATATATATATATATATATATATATATTTATATATATATATATATATATATATATATATATATATATATATATATATACATATGAAAACCTTTAGCTGCCAACATATGGCACAATTGTTTCCAGACAACTCTGGCGAGTTAAATACAAACATTGTGGAACTGTGTCTTCTCCCGCACAGAACACAGTGACGAGTGCGAGGCATTGCGATAGCTCAATGTGTATTTTAAAACAATCAATCCATGACTGAGACTTTAAACAACGTGAAAAACTTCAACTTGGACCGCAGTCCGCAACCTATCGCGTTGCCCGTTGTTTGCATCATACTCACCAAGGTTCGGGAAATACAGGTCGTCTGACTTCAAGGACCAACAATCTTGAAGTGGATGTCAGCCAATCAGCGGCGGGACCAGCCTAGACCCCATTTTTCAAATTATAAATTAAATTGCTTAAAAACGGCTAAGTTTTGGGAAAGGACCTTAGCATTTCCGACATTTCAATAACGGCCAAAGATAATGGCTATCTCAGTTCAAAACCAATTCAAAAGTGAAACATTCCCTTTAAGACTAGGTACTCTTTCAAACGTTACATATGGATTTTTATGTGTTCGCTTTCAAAAACCATTCAAGCCGATGCCTACTCGTTGTGGAACAGCATGTCGAAAGCAATGTGTATTGCGGAACAGTATTCTGTGTTTGTAAAGTTTTATATATCCTTCTTGGGCTAAATCTTAACATTCCTGTATCGCTACCCGACCACTGGTGGATTCAGGGGGTAATCAGGGACAAATGCCCTCCCCCCTCCCCATAAATCTGGGGGGGGGTCATTCAATACAAGTATCACCCCTCCCCCCCCCCCCCCGCGCGTTCCCAATTTATTGTAAAATCGTAAAAATTGTTTTTGCAGCAGTCAAAATCCAGCTATCCACAGCCAAAAACCGGAAAATTTCGCGTCGGTTCGCGGCATGACACAAGTTTCGCAATTGCTTATAAAAAAAATGCAAATTAGAAAATGAATTTCATTAAGTGTCTGGCAGAGGCTCTCCTTGGATGTAATTGCTGGCCCCAGGGCCCACTCCCTTCATAAAATATTAACTTTCAAGCGGGTTACATGTTTAGCTATAGCTAGTCTGCCGAGTTCCGAAAAAGGCGACGCGAGCGCAAGGACGCGGACATCGGCACCCGGAAGCTGATCCAGCGGTGCCCAACTTGCTGGACCGAAGAGCTAATAGTGGGTACCAGGCCAGGACCATCTCCCCAACCCATCTCCCCCCAGGCTCCTCCAGATCCACAGGGACCATTTATGCGCGGAAAAGTCGTTCTGCCTCTTGGTGCTTTCAAACCATTTGCACTGTTACCAGCTGTTTGTTCAGTTCGGTACATATGTATACAGTTAGTATTATCATATGGACTATTCAGCGCTGACTGCCACCGGTCATTGTGATTTACTATCCGAGGCTAATGTATATGAAATTATAAAAAAAATCATTTCAATATTTTGTATCATACCGAGTTGTACAACCAGGAAAAGGGGTTACCTGAGGCTTGGCTCCACTCACGGTCTGGTTCCAATATGGCAATTTTGTTTTCCACGACCTAAAATTAAAATTTGCACGCCGCTTCGCGGCGTCACATCGGTGGACATCGTCATAAGGAAGCCATCGTCGTCGTCTTCGGTTCGTCGTAACGCTGAATTTACTTAATAACATTTTTAGCTTCTTATCCTGTCAAAGGCCCACCGTCTATATTTCTGGGTTTTATCAGGCAACCCCGTAAACAATTTCGCGCTGCTTGGCGGCGCTAAATAACAAGTATCTACTATAATATGAAAATCCACATTTAAAATGCTGCAAAGGCTTAAATACACTCAGACAAAAATGGGGGTACATTTCTTTCGTCATTTCAGCCGACACCCCACTAAAAAATATCGGCGACGCCCCTGCGAGTTGGTATGAGATAAACGTTATTATTACTTATATGTGTATATGCTACGGAATATCGTTTTTGTTGTTGTTTTTCCGAAAAAAAGTGAATTTCTTAAGCTCGAATACCAAAATAAGGTGACCGGCCCAAATCCGCGGAGAAAAAAATGGGGGGGCACCAAAAGATGCCCCCCCCCCCCACACACACACACACACCCCACACCCACCCCACCCCACGGAGAGCGGCTGGATCCGCCAGTGTACCCGACGACCGGTAAAACTATCTCATCAAATACAGTAAATGTCTTTGCTTATCGATACTCCATTTATAATAATATTTTAAGTCAAATTATAGTAATCCGCACGGCCACAGGCAGTCCCAGTCCGCGCGGCCACAGGCAGTCCCAGTTCACGCGGCCACAGGCAGTCCCAGTCCGCGCGGCCACAGGCAGTCCCAGTCCGCGCGGCCACAGGCAGTCCCAGTCCGCGCGGCAGTCACAGTCCTGGCGGTTATGAAGAAATAACGTCCGCTACAGGCTCAGACGCAGCGTCCTTCGAACGGACATATCATACCTTGGAACGGACATATCAGACCCTCGAACGGACATATAATCAGACCTTCGAACGGACATATCAGACCTTCGAACGGACATATCAGACCTTCGAACGGACATATCAGACCTTCGAACGGACATATCAGACCTTCGAACGGACATATCAGACCTTCGAATGGACATATCAGACCTTCGAACGGACATATCAGACCTTGGAACGGACATATCAGACTATATTGTCACATGTGAGGCGTCATCAAAAGAGGCCGGGGTGTCAGGAGCCATCACAACAGGTACGTCATCAGAGAAGCGTTTAAGGTGTCATCAGAGAAGCGTTTAAGGTGTCATCAGAGCAGCGTGTGAGCGTCACCACAGCAGGAGCAGGATGAAGGCGCCATCAGAACCAGCGGCCGCTCCGCCGCTGTGTGACGCTGCCTCCGACCGGTGGGCCGCCAAGAATAGCGGCTCACAGTGAGCCTTGATCGCTGCGGCCCGGAAGGTGGCGGTTGGGCCGGAGTAGTGCTGGGGCCGTCCCCGGGTCCGCCGCCGGGCCGCCGCTGGCCCGCCGCCGCTCGCGGCAGACAGCTCTGGCGACGGCACCGCTATCAGGCGTGCTGCCAGCCGCCGGGGAGGGGGAGGGGACGGAGGACTGGTGTCTCTGCCAGGTGTGACGCTTTATAACTTTTTTCCAAGGTTGGACCTCGAGCTAGTTTTAGCCTTTGTGCTGTTGGTGTGAGGAGAAAATATCGAAAAGTGTTGCTGTGCCTCCCTTGAAGTCAGAAGTGGTAAATAGTTATTCGAACCCTGCCCAGTCCATGCATCTACGGCGCTGGCTTTTCAGGGCGCTGGCTTTGGAAACAAGCTGTCAGATGATCGGGGCGGTGGACCTTGACCTTTTCTCGCCGGAGGGGCTTTGGAGTGTCGGACGGGCGTTGAACCGCTGCCGCGTCGCGTCGGGCGGTGTTGCCGTCTGCTGGCAGCCGCGGCCAGCTCACAGGCCGAGTCAAATCAGAATACAGCCGCGGCCAGCTCACAGGCCGAGTCAAAGCAGAATACAGCCGCGGCCAGCTCACAGGCCGAGTCAAAGCAGAATACAGCCGCGGCCAGCTCACAGGCCGAGTCAAAGCAGAATACAGCCGCGACCAGCTCACAGGCCGAGTCAAAGCAGAATACAGCCGCGGCCAGCTAACAGGCCGAGTCAAAACAGAATACAGCCGCGGCCGGCTCACAGGCCGAGTCAAAGAAGAATACAGCCGCGGCCAGCTCACAGGCCGAGTCAAAGCAGAATACAGCCGCGGCCGGTCCGACACAATCTCTGATGACGTCAGAGCTGGGACAGTCAGCCGCCGCTGCTGGGTCTTCAGCCAGGCCGCGCCGCCAGCTTATTTTCACAGCACACCTTGATTGACGGGTAAAACAAATTGTAGCGTCAGCTGTTTGCCACCGAGTTAACTCGAATCCAAGTCTGTTATGATATTTATAAAGAAATAATTACGCGCGCGAGTATTTGTTGCATTCATAAATAGTCTGCACTCTTCAAAGGCTCCGCCACCTACCAAAAGTTGGAGGGGATGGGGAATGTCAGCATTATAAAGGTGATCCTTTCCGTACAACGCCCAATGTCAAAATCTGAAAAGGGTGGTAGATATGTCTCCTCTGGGGTGCTCTCCGAAGGATAATTTCACGAGGAGGAGAAGCAGGATATATGAGCTCATGCATGTATACCTATTACCATATGCCGAGATACCCTTTCAACATTAGCACGTGCTTTTGGGAAAAGCTTTCGGCCCGCTGCGGCTAATGTTAAAGGTATTTGGGAAACGATTTTGACCTAGGTCATTTTGATTTTCCCAGACAATTATTTAACAGAATATTGAGAGCGGAAGTGCCAGATAATTATGTTTAATTCATTAGTGCCAGATAATTAGTTCCATATAATATTTGAATATGCGCATACGACATTATGCCATAGCAGAGCATTGTTGAACACATGTTCAGACTCTGGCGCTGTTGATACAAAAGCGCCAGATATATGTCGCATGTCTAATCAAAATGCAGGTGGGTCATTGCGAATTTCTAGTTTTTTTTTACTGGAGTATCTTCTTAATCTCCGGATACGTTAAAGCCTAAATATGGAGGAAAGAATGGCCTTTCAATTTTACCATCATCTTCCATGCTTTATGACTTACTTTATACTTGAATTAGCTTTTATTTATATTGTTGCGGAACGTTAGCGGCATGCGGTAAATAGCCTCCCACCCTTGTGCTTGGCAAATTATGCAATATTCACCTCGCTTTTTTGCTTCGTATCTCGGGCCTACCGGCCCTCGGTCCTCCGCATAAAAACCTCGGTGAATATTGCATAATTTCCCAGCACCGGGCGGGAATATATATATAACCTTCAAGTGTGTGTAGCTATTCAGATAGGTCCAGCCCAGGTACGGGAGACACCATCTGAGGTCGAGGCCGCACCGACTACACCAAAGCTTGAGGTGAGAGAAGGTTCGATCGCTCCCTCACAGCACGCGGTCTTGGACGTTAATGTAGCTAAGACATTCATCGAGCAGGCAATTCGTACCGCACCAGTGAAAATTGCAGCGTGCCGTTGGCATAGACATGTCATGTGACCCTCCTTGCCAATAGCAATTAAGCCATGGAAACCTAGCCAATAACGACCGTATTTTTACTCGCCGAAGCTAAACCCGGAATCCAGCCTTGCTGAGGTTGGCTGCGGCCTCGTCTGCGGCGTTCCAAGCGCGTTGTGGCGCCAGCTCCGCCGTTGGCAGGCAGCGAAACACAGTTTTCCCGACGGTGCTCCTCTCCTGAGCGAGCGCTGTGTCGGCGCCGCCCGCCAGCCAACAGCTGCTGTCTCACGTGCAGATTAGTCATATTAGACGACACGGATATAAACATATGACCCGAGGTAAGCAGTGACTCAGAATAGACAAGGAGGAATTGGCACCGGCACACAGTCTGTACTATTCTGATGACCAGGCGCACATGGTTTCGAGCCTGTGAAGCACGACGGCGATATGATTGCAGAGTTCGACATGCTTGGAAATTGACAGACGGTGAGATTCGTGCTTATTGAGCAGACGAGCGCGTTGTAGAAAAATATGTATTCGCAGACAGGTACACGACAAATTTCGGCAACTTTGGAAATAGACTCTCCCAGTGAAATTACATCAGAACGCTAAAAATACATTCGAGTCAATATGCGTGACAAACTTTCTCGATGTTCTGTTATCACAAAATGATCATGGTAAGTAAAGGAAACAATTGCGCGTATCTATAACAGGTGCAGGTAAAAGGAATATTGCTAACAAAGTGACCTCGTTCACTGCGTGTGAATCGCATGTTGTTGTTTGTGAGAACTGTTTGGTTGGGCTGTAACATCGCGTTACGTTTATTTGTACGTTGTGTCCTGCCAGGCTAAATATGTAAACAGCAAAACCCAGACCGTCTGGGTGGAGCTTTTCAGAAAAAGTTGGTGGGGCAAAATGTCATATAGGCTGGTTGTTTTCAATGAAAAGTTGAAAAATGGCAATTTCAACGCCAGGAAACCTTCAAATCGGACAAAAGTTGGTGGGGCAAAACACAGAGTGGGGGGGGGGGGGGTGCAGTCGCCCACCATTTGAATAGGAAACTCCACCCATGCAGTGAGCCAGACGGTGTAAACTTATCCCGAGACATGGTGGTCTCCACCACTAACCGCTGTAGGGCATTAATTACCGAGCGGGCGCGAAGCGCCCGTGAGGTTTTTCGTCAACTTACTAGACAAATGTTCACTTCACCCGGCCCGACCCGGCCCGACCCGGTCCGACCCGGTCATACAGACGCTTTTCGGAAGCTAATAACTTTGCAACCACTGCTCCGATTGAGATCAGGTTTTCACCATTGGATAGGACCATCAAATCAATTTTGATTGTGTTATAGTGCGTTCTGATAGGGGTAGTACCACAGCGCGTGGTACTCGCAGACGTCGAAATGAACAAAAATAATTATTGATCAAAAATGGCTTGATTTATCTAAGCATTCGTTTTTATACGCTGAAGCATGCAGCGCTCAGGACGTGCTCCTTTTTGGTGGATTTCCGAAAGGAGATCATGTACAATTTAATATAACTTATTTTTTATGTTGGCATGCATGGAGGCCTGTCAGGCCTGGGACTAAAAGGACTAAAGGGACTATGTGTTACTAACATGTGTGCTCCCGTACCGTTTCATATTTCAACCCTGTTTTAGCTTTGCCAGTGTGCGCCCGCTCGGTCATCTCCCAAAAAGGCGTTTTACTGGTTGTGACGGTGGACCATACAAAACTTAGGCGTAGGAACAGGGGAGCCGTGGGGCCATGACCCCTTCACTTTTCGGCCAACTTTTTGCTAAAATATTTTGGTTTTGCTTGTTGAGAAAAATGTTTGATAACAAAGGGTTCGCCAAGACGAGAATAACCCAAATCTGCAAAGGAATAATCCATAGGGGGTTGGGTTTCTCTCAAGACGAGATCAAAGTTGCACTGCCCGATCCGCCACTTTTCGTGACGGTCCTAAATGCCTGATACAAAATTAGTCACAGCTCCAACAGCTCAGAAGGCAGAGAAATAACAGAGTTTAAACATTATTACACTTTGCATTTATATTTACTTGTCACAACCACAAAATAAACTCAAACATAAAATGGTATTGTTGTGCGAAATAATATACAGGGACGGACATATGCAGACTCGGTGATGACGGTGTATCTCTGAGACAAATGGCGTATGAGACTTGTCTCAAAGTGGTCCCTATATTATTTCGCACAACAATACCATTTTATGTTTGAGCTTACTTTATGGTTGTGACAAGTAAATATAAATGCGAAGTGTAATAATGTTGAAAAATAGTATGTCGGCGAAAGCCTTTTCCCTCCTTGGTCCCAAAGGGGCACATATTTTTGTGTGCGTATATTCTCCAAAATGTGTATGAATGCTTATGAAATCAAAGGCGACTTCTATGCGAGATTCGACTACACAGTGTGCATCTGAAACTCGACTGGCTGGCTAGGTGACGAATGGCGACTATAATCGAGTCAAGCTGCCAGACGGCTATAGATTCGACTACACAGTGTGCATCTGAAACTCGACTGGCTGGCTAGGTGACGAATGGCGACTATAATCGAGTCAAGCTGCCAGACGGCTATAGATTCGACTACACAGTGTGCATCTGAAACTCGACTGGCTGGCTAGGTGACGAATGGCGACTATAATCGAGTCAAGCTGCCAGACGGCTATAGATTCGACTACACAGTGTGCATCTGAAACTCGACTGGCTGGCTAGGTGACGAATGGCGACTATAATCGAGTCAAGCTGCCAGACGGCTATAGATTCGACTACACAGTGTGCATCTGAAACTCGACTGGCTGGCTAGGTGACGAATGACGACTATAATCGAGTCAAGCTGCCAGACGGCTATAGATTCGACTACACAGTGTGCATCTGAAACTCGACTGGCTGGCTAGGTGACGAATGACGACTATAATCGAGTCAAGCTGCCAGACGGCTATAGATTCGACTACACAGTGTGCATCTGAAACTCGACTGGCTGGCTAGGTGACGAATGGCGACTATAATCGAGTCAAGCTGCCAGACGGCTATAGATTCGACTACACCTTGTGCATCTGAAACTCGACTGGCTGGCTAGGTGACGAATGACGACTATAATCGAGTCAAGCTGCCAGACGGCTATAGATTCGACTACACAGTGTGCATCTGAAACTCGACTGGCTGGCTAGGTGACGAATGGCGACTATAATCGAGTCAAGCTGCCAGACGGCTATAGATTCGACTACACAGTGTGCATCTGAAACTCGACTGGCTGGCTAGGTGACGAATGACGACTATAATCGAGTCAAGCTGCCAGACGGCTATAGATTCGACTACACAGTGTGCATCTGAAACTCGACTGGCTGGCTAGGTGACGAATGGCGACTATAATCGAGTCAAGCTGCCAGACGGCTATAGATTCGACTACACAGTGTGCATCTGAAACTCGACTGGCTGGCTAGGTGACGAATGGCGACTATAATCGAGTCAAGCTGCCAGACGGCTATAGATTCGACTACACAGTGTGCATCTGAAACTCGACTGGCTGGCTAGGTGACGAATGGCGACTATAATCGAGTCAAGCTGCCAGACGGCTATAGATTCGACTACACAGTGTGCATCTGAAACTCGACTGGCTGGCTAGGTGACGAATGGCGACTATAATCGAGTCAAGCTGCCAGACGGCTATAGATTCGACTACACAGTGTGCATCTGAAACTCGACTGGCTGGCTAGGTGACGAATGGCGACTATAATCGAGTCAAGCTGCCAGACGGCTATAGATTCGACTACACAGTGTGCATCTGAAACTCGACTGGCTGGCTAGGTGACGAATGGCGACTATAATCGAGTCAAGCTGCCAGACGGCTATAGATTCGACTACACAGTGTGCATCTGAAACTCGACTGGCTGGCTAGGTGACGAATGGCGACTATAATCGAGTCAAGCTGCCAGACGGCTATAGATTCGACTACACAGTGTGCATCTGAAACTCGACTGGCTGGCTAGGTGACGAATGGCGACTATAATCGAGTCAAGCTGCCAGACGGCTATAGATTCGACTACACAGTGTGCATCTGAAACTCGACTGGCTGGCTAGGTGACGAATGGCGACTATAATCGAGTCAAGCTGCCAGACGGCTATAGATTCGACTACACAGTGTGCATCTGAAACTCGACTGGCTGGCTAGGTGACGAATGGCGACTATAATCGAGTCAAGCTGCCAGACGGCTATAGATTCGACTACACAGTGTGCATCTGAAACTCGACTGGCTGGCTAGGTGACGAATGACGACTATAATCGAGTCAAGCTGCCAGACGGCTGAAATGTTTTTGTCTGCGACACCTGTATGAGAGCCGTAGTTACGTGTATGGGACCGGACGAGGGATGCGCTAACTGGTGATACGATATGCCTTCTCCTCTCAGCTGGTAATGTGCCAGACGCCTTTTTATGGAGATATGGAGATGTTATATGGAGATGTTATATGGAGATGTTATATGGAGATGTTATATGGAGATGTTTATGGAGATGTTATATGGAGATATTTATGGAGATGTTATATGGAGATGTTTATGGAGATGTTATATGGAGATGTTTATGGAGATGTTATATGGAGATGTTTATGGAGATGTTATATGGAGATGTTATATGGAGATGTTATATGGAGATGTTTATGGAGATGTTATATGGAGATGTTTATGGAGATGTTATATGGAGATGTTTATGGAGATGTTATGCTCGCTCATTGCAAGCTCAGTCACTTGCCAATTAATGCCAAAGTCAGCGGCTCGGGCTGCACGCACTTCAGCACATGACAGCACTTCAGTCAACGCACTTCAGCGCATGACAGCACTTCAGTCAACGCACTTCAGTCAACGCACTGCAGTCAACGCACTTCAGCACATGACAGCACTTCAGCACAGCACTTCAGTCAACGCACTTCAGTCAACGCACTTCAGTCAACGCACTTCAGTCAACGCACTTCAGTCAACGCACTTCAGTCAACGCACTTCAGCACAGCACTTCAGTCAACGCACTTCAGTCAACGCACTTCAGTCAACGCACTTCAGTCAACGCACTTCAGCACAGCACTTCAGTCAACGCACTTCAGTCAACGCACTTCAGTCAACGCACTTCAGTCAACGCACTTCAGTCAACGCACTTCAGTCAACGCACTTCAGCACAGCACTTCAGTCAACGCACTTCAGTCAACGCACTTCAGTCAGCGCACTTCAGTCAACGCACTTCAGTCAACGCACTTCAGTCAACGCACTTCAGTCAACGCACTTCAGTCAACGCACTTCAGTCAACGCACTTCAGCACATGACAGCACTTCAGTCAACGCACTTCAGTCAACGCACTTCAGTCAACGCACTTCAGTCAACGCACTTCAGTCAACGCACTTCAGTCAACGCACTTCAGTCAACGCACTTCAGTCAACGCACTTCAGCACATGACAGCACTTCAGCACAGCACTTCAGTCAACACACTTCAGTCAACGCACTTCAGTCAACGCACTTCAGTCAACGCACTTCAGTCAACGCACTTCAGCACATGACAGCACTTCAGTCAACGCACTTCAGTCAACGCACTTCAGTCAACGCACTTCAGCGCATGACAGCACTTCAGTCAACGCACTTCAGTCAACGCACTTCAGTCAACGCACTTCAGTCAACGCACTTCAGTCAACGCACTTCAGTCAACGCACTTCAGCACAGCACTTCAGTCAACGCACTTCAGCGCATGGCAGCACTTCAGCACAGCACTTCAGTCAACGCACTTCAGCACAGCACTTTAGTCAACGCACTTCAGCACATGACAGCACTTCAGTCAACGCACTTCAGCACATGACAGCACTTCAGCACAGCACTTCAGTCAACGCACTTCAGTCAACGCACTTCAGCACATGACAGCACTTCAGCACAGCACTTCAGTCAACGCACTTCAGCGCATGACAGCACTTCAGTCAACGCACTTCAGTCAACGCACTTCAGTCAACGCACTTCAGTCAACGCACTTCAGTCAACGCACTTCAGCACAGCACTTCAGTCAACGCACTTCAGCGCATGGCAGCACTTAAGCACAGCACTTCAGTCAACGCACTTCAGCACAGCACTTCAGTCAACGCACTTCAGCACATGACAGCACTTCAGTCAACGCACTTCAGCACATGACAGCACTTCAGCACAGCACTTCAGTCAACGCACTTCAGTCAACGCACTTCAGCACATGACAGCACTTCAGTCAACGCACTTCAGCACATGACAGCACTTCAGCACAGCACTTCAGTCAACGCACTTCAGCGCATGACAGCACTTCAGTCAAAGCACTTCAGTCAACGCACTTCAGCACAGCACTTCAGTCAACGCACTTAAGCACAGCACTTCAGTCAACGCACTTCAGTCAACGCACTTCAGTCAACGCACTTCAGTCAACGCACTTCAGCACATGCGCAACTCAACTGCCATTGTCATTCATTGTTGTTATTGTTTAGGCAATATTACTTTTTGTGATCGCTGAAAACAATCAATGTTGCAAAGCAAGCGCTTAAACCTGTTCCAGGTCTTTATTGCTGAAATGATAACAAAAGCAACCAAAATTGGTTTGGTATTCGTGTAGTTTCCTATCGTACCTATCGTCGTATCCACATTGCTATTTGACTAGTATCTGTCTTTATGTCGTCCCGAATCGATGTCCGATGCCTCAGCAAAGAGGTCATGCGCGTGAAAATCACCCACGTACCCCATTTTAAGGGATCGACATTAGCACGCCGGCTTGCACGTGTATACCTATCCCGGGCACCGCATTTTTTTAAAAACTGAATTATCTTCTTTGACGAATTATCCTGTCAATCGGTCGACGGGCCAACTATCCTCTTATGCTCTCTTACTTTTTGTAAATGTATATTTAATCCAGACATGTTTGGTCTCTAAATGAAACTTCTGCCTTTCTGGAAATACACATTCTTCCCGATTATAGTTGCGAGCTGCTTCCAGCCACCGGTGCAGCAACAAAGAAGGGGACTGGGCAGCTGGAGGGGCAGCGTTGGCTGACCATTGACCGTGACGCGGCTCGCTGGCGGTGGTCCAGCCGTAACCTCCCGCCGCCGACGCCGCCGACGCCGCGGTCGTCGCCACCTGTTGGCCGGCCGACTAGTAGGCAGGCAGGCGGCCGCAGCGGGCGTGTCCGCGCGGCATGATCGTGCGCCGTGTCGCTTCACGCTAACAGTGACGCCGAGCCGACCAACAGCGCCGCGGCCGGCGCGCTCCCTATGCTGGAGACGGCCAGCCGGACCGCCATCGGAGACGGCATGACTCTCAGCATGGTCTCAGAGCCGGACGCCAAGTCCGCCGGCGGGCGGCAGCGGCCGCGCAAGAAGCTCTCCTTCCGCGACCCCGAGATCGTCGGCCGCGACAAGTACCGCCAGGCACGCGAGCCGGCCGAGCGGGCCGAGGGCCGCGCCGACCGGTCCATCATCAAGCCGCGGACGGAGCCGGACAGCTGGCGCGCCGAGACGCCGCCCTCGCCGTCCCGGCGCAGCGCCGCACCGGCCGCCGCCGCCGCCGCCGAGGAGCAGCGCTTCCTGGACGTGATCGCGAACGATGCAGTGGTGGGCGCGGCGAGTCTGGAGGATGTCTGTCTAGAGGTGAGGCAAGCTGCGTGGCCGGAGCTCCGGCCAGCCCAGGAGGTAGTGTCTGGAGGGAGCTTGGCGCTACGGTCTTCCCACGAGAGTTTAGAGTTTCCGGTGGAGGTGAAGGTGCCTGATGGGCTTTCCTGGTCGCGATGGAGGTTTGATTCTACGTGAGCCTGCCTTGAATAGCAGACATTCCGTCTGAAAATGTGGAGTGGAGTTTGTGTGGAGGAAAGAAGTAATAGCGAAGAGTTCCTATTTAGTGAAGTAATGCAGTAAAGTGATATACTATGTCATCGAGATGTCGCCTAAGTCAATCTTGAGGAAGTTAAAGTAATCAGTTTGTGATATAGTGGCGACTGGCCGGCCTCGGATTGATTATTATCGGATTGATTCGGATTGCCTCGGATTGATAGCAAACATATTTATCAGTGACATTGGTTTGTGTGACAAGGAAACACAAGTTGTGCTGAAGTCAGTCCTTATGCGAAAACGTCTTAAGGATATAGTATCAGTTATGAAATCAGTCTCAGTTTCAGTTTCAGCATCCTCGAGGTGTGCCATCAGTCCATCAGTCCATCAGCCAATTACCATCAGTCAATTACCAAAGTCAGTTTCGAGGAAGCTAAAGTGATCAGTTTAGAAAAATGTCTGGCCTCGAATTGATGGCTAGGGAATTTGTGGGTGGCATATGTATTATGTATATGTGCGACTAGAATGCACAAATGGTGTTAAGCCAGATCCCATGTCTGAGGATATCGTTTCAGTTACGAAGCAATAATGAAGGGAGGTCTGATGTCAGTCTTGTTAACGGACAAGCACGTCTGTATAATGTTTGCCACTTGGAATTCTGAAGGATCTCTAGCACCGAAAGTTAAAAAAAATATGGAGCCCCAGGAACTTCAACTACATAAATTAACTAATGTTTTAGGTGTAGACTAAGCATGTGCCTCTCTAAAGAGGAGGCTAAGCTCATGAGGAAAAAAACAAGATTCTTAGGAGAATGTTTGGCTTAATGTGAAACAATGATCAAGGATTGTCGTTGGCTCTCGATATATACTTAATGGACATATCTATTCATACAAGGTTCTCCGTTATCTAACACTTTTTCCTTGATGTGTTCCAATATATAGGCCACTTGATATAATTAAAAGAACTAATGCATCTTGTCGGAATCAGCTTTCATTTGTCCTTGGCGCTCCGCTCAGCCAACGCTGCAGGGCAAAACGATGTCATACACCGCAGCTCATACTGATCCCTCTGAGGTGCCAAATCGCCTTGCCCCAGATCGGCGCCAGTTCAGTGGTGCAGCGTGGCTGTATGACAGCGCAGCGGGTGCGTCGCCGGCTCGCGTTGCCCCAGATCGCCGCGCCAGTTCAGTGGTGCAGCGTGGCTGTATGACAGCGCAGCGGGTGCGTCGCCGGCTCGCGTTGCCCCAGATCGGCGCGCCAGTTCAGTGGTGCAGCGTGGCTGCATGGCAGCGCAGCGGGTGCGTCGCCGGCTCGCGTTGCCCCAGATCGGCGCGCCAGTTCAGTGGTGCAGCGTGGCTGTATGACAGCGCAGCGGGTGCGTCGCCGGCTCGCGTTGCCCCAGATCGGCGCGCCAGTTCAGTGGTGCAGCGTGGCTGCATGGCAGCGCAGCGGGTGCGTCGCCGGCTCGCGTTGCCCCAGATCGCCGCGCCAGTTCAGTGGTGCAGCGTGGCTGTATGACAGCGCAGCGGGTGCGTCGCCGGCTCGCGTTGCCCCAGATCGGCGCGCCAGTTCAGTGGTGCAGCGTGGCTGTATGACAGCGCAGCGGGTGCGTCGCCGGCTCGCGTTGCCCCAGATCGCCGCGCCAGTTCAGTGGTGCAGCGTGGCTGTATGACAGCGCAGCGGGTGCGTCGCCGGCTCGCGTTGCCCCAGATCGCCGCGCCAGTTCAGTGGTGCAGCGGGTGCGTCGCCGGCTCGCGTTGGCAGCGCGTGTGCTCGTCCCAGCGCTGCCCGGCGCGTCTTCTCACTGTATCGTTTCTCCCTTCACCGTCGCGCACGGCGGGCTGCCGGAATTTCGCCCGCATTTGCCGCATCCTGCATGCGTGTTCGCCGCAGTCTCTGCGCGCCATGTTGGCCGCCGCATGTGTGCGTCGTGTTTGTCACGGCCTCGGCGCGCTGCGCGGCTCGGAGGGTGACCGCCAGCGGCGTCACGGCCAGCCAAGTGGCGCGCCGCGGCCGCTGCCACAGCGCCAAGTTTGTCCCGCCGTGGCCCAGATAGCGGAGGACACGTCTGCTCCGGCCGGTCACGGTACAACGGGGTTCAGAGGGACGACGGTCACGGTACAACGGGGCTCAGAGGGACGGTGGTCACGGTACAACGGGGCTCAGAGGGACGCCGGTCACGGTACAACGGGGCTCAGAGGGACGGTGGTCACGGTACAACGGGGCTCAGAGGGACGCCGGTCACGGTACAACGGGGCTCAGAGGGACGGTGGTCACGGTACAACGGGGCTCAGAGGGACGGCGGTCACGGTACAACGGGGCTCAGAGAGACGGCGGTCACGGTACAGCGGGGCTCAGAGGGACGGCGGTCACGGTACTGCGGGGCTCAGAGGGACGGCGGTCACGGTACAGCGGGGCTCAGAGGGACGGCGGTCACGGTACAGCGGGGCTCAGAGGGACGGCGGTCACGGTACAGCGGGGCTCAGAGGGACGCCGGTCACGGTACAACGGGGCTCAGAGGGACGGCGATCACGGCACAGCGGGGCTCAGAGGGACGCCGGTCACGATACAACGGGGCTCAGAGGGACGGCGGTCACGGTACAGCGGGGCTCAGAGGGACGGCGGTCACGGTACAGCGGGGCTCAGAGGGACGGCGGTCACGGTACAGCGGGGCTCAGAGGGACGGCGGTCACGGTACAGCGGGGCTCAGAGGGACGGCGGTCACGGTACAGCGGGGCTCAGAGGGACGGCGGTCACGGTACTGCGGGGCTCAGAGGGACGGCGGTCACGGTACAGCGGGGCTCAGAGGGACGGCGGTCACGGTACAGCGGGGCTCAGAGGTACGGTGGCTTCGCTCTGATTGGTTGTCCCTCCTTGGCCAGCAGTCTTAAAATGAAATTATTGGGTAGCCCCGGATCCGAAAGTCATGCCTGATTATGGCCATTTTCGCATGATTTTAGTATGATTTAATTTCAAGGATCCTCCTTTACTTATCTTAAGCATTGCATCACGGTGATGTCAACGGTAAAGATTGGTGTTCACATTCACATATATTATAAGAAGTCGAATTCGTTTAAAATGAGTGGAAGCTGAAAAAGCGATAACAAGTTAGATTGGACGACGGTAGAGACTCGAGTTATTGGACTGGCAGTAGAGTCAAAGTTTCGACAAGCACAGAAAGTCTGTTCTGGTACGACAGACATAGCAGTTAAAAGTTCCGACAGTAGACCAACCCAGGACCCGACCATCGGGTCGGTCAGCTCAACACTATAGTCTATAGCAACATCCGGGACAGTGCTGCCACCTGCCCTGTCCAATTGGTGCGGGGCAGTGGCGGATCTACGGTTGGGTAAAATAGGCAATTGCCCCCCCCCCCCCAACCGCCTGAAATCGGCGCAAAATTGACACATTTCCTGATATAGAAGACAATCTAAGCAACTTTTACTGAGGAAAGTTAGCTTTAAATCAGCTATCAATGCAAAAGCAAACGAAATCCGATGAGTTTTCAGAATTGTGTGAAACTTTTTGGAATCCCCCCTCCCAAAAAAAAAACGTTCTGGATCCGCCACTGGTGCGGGAACCATCAACGGTTAATGTGCGATAGGCGCGATAGGCAACAGCGTCCAGTGATCTCCGGAGGTGGGAAACAATGTGTGAAACATTGGCGTCTTGGTCTGTCTGCTCTTCGTCCGGCCTACATAGCGGGTTCTGACTCGACGCAAAATACAGGCGGAGTTGATATATACCTACTGTGCCGCAACGCATACATGTTTTGCGGAACCTAACCTACGGTAGGAGGGCTGCTCCAAAAATAAAAAAGCACCACTATAGGCGCATAACATTTGCATTTTCTTTTGACTCGGACAGTGTGTATATGTTGGGTGATTGAATCGCTGATATGAACTGCACACAGTATACTGGCTGCTGGTGTTATGTGTCTGCATTATGTGGTTGTATACATGTAGACGCGGCTGGCCAAGATTGTTGACTGATTTTACTCGTTTAATTCGGCAGAGTCAGGCGTTGGAAGTGGTCCGGACTGTCGGCCAGGCTTTCGAGGTGTGTCACAGCCTGGAGATCAATCTGGCCGACCAGCCGGCGGCGTCGCCTGCGACCCCGGCCATTGTGGCGGCCTCTCCTGTCTCGTCCCCGGCACCGGCGTCGACGGCAGTACCCTCTCCGGCGCCGGCGCCGGCCGCCACGCCGCTCAACCACCCCTCTGACTCGGACAGCGAGCCGAGCAGCGCCGACGCAGCCAGAAAACCGCTAGGTGAGAGTTCCCGATAACAACGACCATGCTGGTGTTACAGATGGAAAATTGTGCTTCGCTTCCGGTGCCTTGCTTATAAAAGAAAGTCATCTGAAGCCCCGGACGGAGTCATCCATTGCTTAATCCTATGCATACCTACTAAGGAACAGGAAGAACATGTTACTAACGAATATCATTAACCCTTATGTCTGCCTGAGGTGCAGTTCCGATGTTTTTCCAGCTGACGTTCAACTGAAATATTTGAAATACATAAATAACAAACACAAATATCTGAAACACAACACGTTTTGCCAAAACAAATCGTCCGGCAAATGTGCGGGCCCACAACTTAATTGGGTGCAGTAGGTGCAAATACGTTTGTATGCGAACTGTACAGTCGGTCTAATAAATGTCTTCCCTTGCCACCACGTGGCGCTACGGTCGCGATAGGCACGACAAGGGTGGTTTCCCCACCGTAGGTTGGTACCCATTGTGGCTGTCTGACATGTGCGTGACCTGGGGAGGGGGAGGAGAGGGAGGAAGTGCGGGGTGGTGTCGGAATGGAATGCGCCGCGACCCGGGTGGTGGTCAGGGCCGTCTGTCTCGACGGTCAAGTGGTCAGCTATCCTGAGCTGGCAGAGATCCAATATTGGAGACAGAATAACAGCGCTCCGCACGTCAGCACAGTCGGTTTAGCCGTCAATTTCTGGCGTATCCTTGGCTTGACCGTGGATTCGAACCGCACTGGCACATGCTTTTACGTGCTTTTTATATCATAGCACGTGCATAGGCGTACCCAAGGGGGGGGGGACGGGGCAATTGCCCCCTCCTGAAGGTCCTTACGTGTTCCCTTGGCCGTATGTGCCCCTTTGAAAATAGGCCCCGAAGGGCGCTATTTCGAACAAATTAATGATTTGTTTTGATTTGTTAAAGGGAAATAATGACCTTTTTCCACTAAAATGGAGTTAGCACTTGAAATCGCCAGACGAGATCAAAATATATTGTAAATTCATCACATTTTGCATGAAAACTTTCCTACCGAAAGATATTTCAAGTTAAAGTTGATAAGCGTTCCACACTTTAAACGACCGGTACTTGCACTATTTCTGACCTTTTGTCAAGTACTTTTGGTCCTCATCAAACTGCGGGCTTTTCCCGTATTGTTTTTTTACGCAATGGAGTGGAAAATATATTGTGCGTTCTGCTTGTTGTGATTATATGCCCGGCGATCTTCTAAAACTAACAGCGATTTAAAAAAGTGGCAATAAAATCGGAAGCTCATCGATGCACATCAACGCGGCATAGTTAGTGGTTGCGACCCTCGATTTTTGAAAATCGATTCATTTGTTTTCAACATTAGGAGTTGTGTATAGTTTGTCTGTGGCTGTATATAACACTATGCTTTATTTTATCATGAAAAATAATAATTTTTCCCCAAAAAACTAACGAACAATAACACAAAACTGGCAATTAAATCAGAAGCTCATCGATGCACATCGACGGCGACCTATTTAGCGTCGGCGATTTGTTTACAAAGTCATTGTCATGCTTCTCGGCGCACTTAACCATCTCGGCGCACTTGGCGAGTTGTTCCTGATTAGTATACCCAAGTCCCGTAGCAAGCTTTGTTAATGACGTCACTGGTGCCATTCTTGTGTAGCATTGCAAAATATATCTGATTTCGAGTTGAAAGCTAATTAAAGACTTATTCAAATTATTGTTTTTAAGTTTGAATTTTCTTGTTAATCATTATTAAAGGTATTTTATCACTGTATTTCATAGTAGTTGACACTTCAGAAACTTGTGACGTAATAATATTGTATCCAATATGCATTTCCCTCACCTTTTGCTATTGTGGCGCAGTGCCGAGTGCTTTGCGAATACTAGCTTGCCTGGGGTTCAATTCATTCCGCTCTTATTTTATTCGAGTTGGTATAGTTTGCATGTTGTTGTTATTCATGACTTATACTGATAGTCAGTCTTGCATCACGGATGCTTCACGGATTGCTTCACGGATCAGAGCGCTGCTCGAACGCACGCTTGTAGCGCTTTCGTTCTCCATGGCAACCAGGCGTGAGCCAATGAAAAGCCAGAACGTATTCCCTTTCTGGCTTTTGATTGGCTGACGCCTGGTTGCCATGGAGAACGAAAGCGCTACTAGCGGGTGTCCGAGCAGCGCTCAGTTTGATCGGAAATGTCACAGAGCTTCCACAAATGCCGCACTCGATGTTAACAATGGTAGGGAAGGACGAATTTGTCAATGACCTTCATGAAGTACACAAGGTACTTGTTTTGTATTTTTTTCCAAACTTACAACTTTGAATTTGGGAATAATTTTATTTAATTCTTAAATTTAAATAAAATAATTTTAAAAACATAACGGTAGCCTAAGAAATTGTTGCTAACAAAATCAAAAGGTCATTATTTCCCTTTAAAGGAAAAATGTTGAAAATCTGCCCCTCTAAAAATATAGTGGGCCACATCCGGTGAGTTTTTGTTTTGGTGGGGGTACCTTATGCCCCCTGATCAAAAATTCCCCCCTCCTGGAGTGAATCCTGGGTACGCCACTGAGCACGTGTCACGTTTGGTACAGAATCCTTGAAAATACAAATGCAAACGTCCACGAATCAACCTGATGATTCTACGCAAAAAAAACAACAACAACAAATGCAGTGAGCATTATATGTTCGTGTCATGCTGCTCCATGCTTCACGCTCTGTCAACACACCCGGGCCCGGGTGTGACTATTTCACTTACAACTTCAATTCACATTGCTTACCCCCTTTTTACCCTACCTGGACTCGCCTAGTATCTTAAAATCGTTCGTAGAGTACCCTGGGGTGATGTTTCATCCGAAAACTGTAGTATTTTATGTCATTGTAGGCCCATGCATCTTAGTTTCCTTGCAATAATATGACCCCCTTTCTTCCATTTCTGAGCGCGCCTCTGCCAAAAATGTCTTCATTCCCTCTCCTAGCTTCATATGTGCATATATCATTATAAACTAACCGTCTATTGCGCCGTAATCGCTGGCATATCGTCATCACCATGCCAGTCACCTCCCTTTTCATGTGCCTGAACACGCCCCTGGAACTCTATATGTAATAAATTATGCAAATAATGGAAGGAGAAGCTATCGTTTACATCTTGATAGCTATAGATGCCCCTTATATTGCTCTATTGGCTTTCCACCTAGCATTGAATATTTCCTGGACCCCCCCCCCCCCCCTTTTTCAAGCCCCTGAAACCGCCTCTGCCATGCAAATTTTATGATATTTAATTAACATCAACTAATTTGCACTTGTTTCAATCACCGTAAACCGATGTAACTCCTTCATACTTGAGGCAGTTAGGAAGAAACCGGGAAGATCGCATTTCCGTATTATCGCCAAATGTCGCCGCAGAACCCTCCCAAAAACGTGCCCTGGAACCGCCTCTGTTCAGGTTAGGAACACAAAATGTTGACTTTATATGTGGAAATATATTTTGGGAAAAGTCCCTAAATTTTATGAGCCTGCTCTCAGCCCTTCTGGAGATGTCTGCGAAAAACATGAGGGGGCGGAATCCGCCCCCCCCCCCCCCCCCCTGTTACAAATAGGGTTTTAAGGGAGATAATCAACTTTTTCCACAAAAATGGAGTTAGCATCTGAAATCGATAGACGAGGCCAAAATATGATGTAAATTCATCACATTTTGCATGTAAACATTCCTACCGAAAGATATTTGCAGTTTCCTACCGATAAGCGATCCACGCTTATAACGGGCGGTTCTCAGCAAGTACTCGGTAACGAATTAAGTAAATTAGCCTCCCTACGCATTGTTATTATTCATGAAGGTATGCAATATGTTTCCTGCACTCTATCTTTTGCGAATATGTGTCAAACTTTTATGAACAATCAACAATCATTTGAAAAAGTGCATTCAAATCGGCAGTTTAGCTTGGCACCGGACGGCGACCTATTTAGTGTCGGCGATTTGTCCATTCAACAACGTTGAACAGATTGATGCAAAAGCGCCAGACTTTGCGCTTTCCAATAGTGGAGGTAAAATAACGATAATTAATTTTCCCAAACTTCCAACTTTAAATTAGGGAATAATTTGATTTAATTCTTAAATTTAGGTCACATCATTTTAATACCATAGCGGTAGCCAAAGAAATTGTTGCTAACAAAATAAAAAGGTGATTATCTCCCTTTAAGCCCGTGCAGTGTTCTATCAATTATACACTTAGCGATGCTTCACAAACCTATGGTTTTCTTAAAACTGGTGGTCACAGACATCGTCACTAACTTGACTAGCATTCTAGGTCTGCGTATATGTCAAACCCCGGCCCGCCGCACAGCCTCTCCACACATGTGCATAGTTATAGAGCTGTTAATTCTGACGTCACTGGTTGGAAGTGGCTTCAACAGCTAATCCGCTAATGTTAAAAGCCTTTAGGGAATATTTTCTAACCTAGATTGTGGGAGAATGACTTTCGATTATGTGATGGAAACTTGTTTAATGGATAATTTTGTTTTTTCTTCATTTTTCTCACGTAAAACATGCATTCAGTAAAAACAAACCACGTCACGATTGATGTTTAAATATTAAGAGGCGGTTATGGCGCAGATGTTACATTCAAAAAGACGTAAACAATGTCAGCTTTTGGTGGCACCGATTTCAGTTCATATTACGGTGTTAGGTGACGAGTAAGCTCAATATTTGTACATTATTATTACATTTAGGTTGACAATGTCTTTCGTTACATTTTTTCCATCAATACATTGTTTTAAGGTTTACCAAACTTGATTGAAAAGGGGGAAAAGTCATTGGATACGTCATTGGATGGATCGATGTGATTGTGTTAAGGTTAACTGATAACTACTCAAATACCTAATTCCGAGGTGGCTTGTCATTGATAAATTAGTTTTTAGTTGGTAAAAATGAGGAAAAATCCACATTACCCATTAAACAACTTCTCATCACATAATCGAACGCCATTCTTCCACAATCTAGATAAGAAAATATTCCCTATGGCCTTTAACATTAGCGCAGTCAGCTGTTGAAGCCCCTTCCAACCAGTGACGTCATGGGTAAACAGCTCTAACCGATCGGTCTGTGGGTCGGGCCAGGACAGAGCGGTGCAGATTCCGCCCAGTATCGGCCAGCACCGGACCACCTGTCAAACCAGTCCGGCCCCGCCTCGGTGAGGGATTCAGCCAGCGATGGGTTTGCCTACTGTGGGAGACCCAGAGCCAGGGAAGATATTAATTAGACCGGACTGTACGTGCGGATTTTAGGAATAGCAGCTGGAAAGCCTCGGGATATACATGCCCCAAAGGGCACTAATGGATTAATACAAATGATGAACTATAATAGTATTGATCACGCGAACACTTGAGTTTGCATTTCGCAAGGCGCAGCTTAGGGTGTCCCAAAAAACAACTTTTCTCCGTGCAAGCTGCCCATCCAAAACGGGGTGCTCCTTTACACAAAGAGTGTGCTGACCAAATTAAGTCCCTCTTCTTTGAGTTTTGGTCCCCCGAGGCCTCCAAAGGTCAGTGACCCCTACCGAAAGGTCAAAAATAAAAGTCGTCGTACAGACCTCCGCGTACGCTCATTTGAAAGTTCTTGTTGAGTAAAATACACTTGTATACAGTCGAAATGCTCTAAATTTAAACACTTTCGTTATATGAGTCATAAACCTCTACAAAAACTAAGCTTTATGGTACTGTACTGTACAGTGTACACCCAAGCTTGGTTTTGGTAGAGGTTTATGACTCATATAACGAAAACTATAAATTTTAGAGAGTTTCGACTGTATAAAGTGTATTCTACTCAGCAAGAGCTTTCAAATGACCACACGCGGAGGTCTGTACGACGACGTTTATTGTTTACTTTTGGGTAGGGGTCACTGACTTATTGAGGCCCGGGAGGGGGACCAAAACTCAAAGGAGGGGGACCAAATTTGGTCAGCATATCCTTTGTGTAAAGGAGCACCCCATTTTGGATGGGCAGCTGGCACGCACAAAAGTTGTTGTTTTACCCTAGCGCAGCTATTTCTCGGTGCGGCCCACGACAATCCTAACGGACACGAAGAGCCTGTCGCGAAGGCGATTTCAATGGTGCCTGGGAGCTTATACTGTACCGCAACGCATAGGTGTGATGCGGAACAGCGAGTTTTGGACGGACAGGTTGGTGCTATTGGAATGCATGCATTTATTATGCATGAGTGCCGCGGGTATAATGTATAACGGCTGTTAATGGGTCATATCCTATGGTTTAATGAGACGTTTCATATTATGTGCATATTTAACTTGTATAGCATACCTATGTGGACCACGCCCATCATGTGAAAGAAAAGAACCTGGCATGCTCTTTTTACCGGTTTCTTTTCATTTCATTGTCAAAGAATGATATGTATCATATCAGTGATGTATGAATCCCTCTTTCAAAATGGATTTTTGTATTCCCGTCTCACCCCAACGCCCACTTACAGGAGGCGCTCCCTCTCCTCCTCTCTCTGGTATCAAAATCGGGTTTATGAGGCCTTTCCCAAGATCCTCACTGGGTCGGACGAGACAACAACGCGCGTGACTCGGTGGGAGTCGAACCCACGGTCGGTGCGATCTCTGCAACGAAGTCACCACTGGACCACCCCGGCTTCAATTATTGCTAGTGTTATTCGTGGCTCTGGTAATAAGTCCAAATAAAATCTGTATTAAAACGCAGAGCAACATTATTCAAACCAGAATAATGTTATTTTGTAATTATTTGACTGCAATGTAACTCATCATTTAAATAATTAATCAAACCTGAGTGGTTTAGATGCTGTTGCTCTGTGCTTGCATATTTTTTATTGAGGCTTCAATTCCTATTATTTCGTGAACCACGTTCGTATTCAGGGCATGCACTGCACCACTGGCGGATCCAGCCGACGGTTGGGGGGGGGGGTCAAATCGGTGGGAGGCACTGGCGGATCCAGCCTCTCTCCTTGGGGGGCATCTTTTTGTGGCAAAAAGGTACCCCATTTTGTATGCTCCGCGTATTTGGGCCGGTCACCTTATTTTGGTATTTGAGCTTAAGAAATTCACTTTTCAAATTCACAAAAATGTATTTTGTAGATTTTGCCGAGAAAAAAAAACATTTATTTTTATTTTTGTGGTTGAAAACCCCAAAATTTCGGAAATCCGAGATTTTCATTTTGAAGAGAATGTCATTTCCTTTCTTTTGACGTTCTTTTCTTAAATTTGCTTTAAAACTATTGTCTACGATTTTGCAAACATTTATCGTTTTTCCACCAAAAATGGTATGACCTGACGTCATTAAAACGTCATAATCTCTCAAAATACTACATCAATTTCATTGAAAGTTGGTAAGAAGACTTAGACTTGATGTAGGATAAGGTACTGAAAGTTTCACGTTGATATATAGGTATCATAGATTTCAGGTTATTGAGAAAATCCGGTAGGGGGCAGATACTTCTGATAAGGTTTCAGCTAGAAGTACCTATCTCAACCTAGGTACCTACCTATAGTTTGATTTATTTTGATTGCATAATTGCCATTGGGACCTTCGTGAGAATCACACGTGAATTTTGTACACACCGCTGTCACGCGTCCCGAAAATTTATTTCCACAAAAGCAACGCGTCATTTTTTACAACCATTTGCGCCGCAATAGAGTGTAGATTGGATTCCAAATTGATACCATGTGAAGTGTTCTTCCTATATGTACAAAGCAAAAGCGTTTGATCGAGCTTCAGTTCCGACTGGAAGCTTGCTGGCCAATATTTTCTCGTCCAATTGAGCTTGCGGTGCTGGGTCTCTAGCCGACCGCGCGGCGCTGGGGAGGGTAAATTTACCCCCCCCCCCCCCCCCTCCTTGCATCTTCCCAACCATTAATACAGAGAAACGCGCAAGGCGGCGATCGAAAGCTATCATTGAGAAGAATCTAACGCATATCCTAAACTCAATAAATAAGGTTATATGTCAGGTCACGGTAGGTCAAATGTCAAAATTGAGGTAATTGGGTTTTTGGGCCATACTTTCCATCCAAAGCCTTAGATTGCAACTATTATCGCACAAAGTGTTCTCAAAGGTATAATGCATCTCCCGCATAAGCAAAAGTAAATTGTAAGCATAGGTCAAGGTCAAGGCCAGGTCACAAAAGGTCATACGTCTACGAAATCCATGCCACACATGTTGTATGGGTTATTTTGCACGTATAATTCACTAATAGCAGCCATTTAACAATATGACCCCATATAATGTCCCTCAGGTCAAGGTCAGGTCACAATAAGGTCAAAATTTGAAATTGATTATTCTAAATACAAAAGCATGTTTCTAGACCAGCTTTGTCTCATAAATACAGCTGTGTCATTTATTTGTATGTGTCAATAAAAGCCAAAAACGTAACTTCCAAAAATGACGTCAAGAGCTACTTATACTTAGGAAGCCATAAGTCATTCAAAAATAAAGATATTGCTTTGAAATTTTGTTTGGGTATCGTCCATACTTGGTTCTCTATCATATCTTCCGTTTTTTATATCTGAAAAAAATCTGCAAATTATTCCGAAAAGATCAGTTTTTGAATTTTTGGGGTAATAAAAAACAACATTTCGAAATTCCGAGATAGCCATTTGGAAGATAATGATATTTACGTTCTTGTGACGCCTTTTATTTGCAATTTGCATTAGAACTCTATTTTATACGATTTGTCAAACATTTATCATTTTTCCACCCAAAATGATATGACATGACGTCACTAAAACGCCATTAGCTCCAAAACCATTTCACCAATTTCAATCAAGCAAAATACAGAACACGTAGAATTCATGCAGCATAAGGTACCGAAAGTGTCACTTCGATATCAGCATCGTTTTTTTTAAGATATTGAGAAAATCCGGGATGGGAGGTCACATTTACTCCCCCGCCCCAGCGCCGCACGGGCCGCACGGGCCAGCGCCGCACGGGCCATGGCCAGCGCCGCACGGGCTCTTACCGCCCTGATGTGATGGTAAGAGCCGTGTTTTCCAAACAAAAAATCAGTTTTTACTGTGGATAACTGGATTTTGACTGCTGCAAAGTCAATTTTTACGATAAATTGTTAACATTTGGGGGAAAGACATGTTGCCCCCACCCCCCCCTCTTCCAGGCTTTTGGAGGGGGCCATGGCCTGGTTGCCACCACCCCCCCCCCCCCCCCCCCTCCTGGATCCGCCAGTGGATTGTACTGAGTCCTTTCTTCTTAGTTAATCTCTCGTCCAAGAGCTTTATTCTGAATGATCTGTTAGCTTTGGAGCGCTAAAACAAATGTTCTAGCTTTGTTTCTGACTTTGCTTTCCCGTCTCCAATATTCGCCTAAGTGACGAAACTCTTCAAACGAAGTGTATCTTCCTTATACATTGACTTCCTTATGCTGAATACATTGTCATTGTAAAATGACCACCTCAAGTAAGAAATTACCCATTGCTTGAGACATGGATATGATATTTTAGGGATGAAGATGTGGAAAATACTATAACGAAATAAGCAACTTGCTAGCATGTTGGTTCATGTAATTTAGGCCCGCATGCTCATTGTTCATGTAATTCATGTACCAGCTGCACACAAC
>JAXIVJ010000007.1:559569-677069 GCA_036785665.1 Chirona hameri
ACACACACACACACACACACACACACACACACACACACACACACACACACACACACACACACACACACACACACACACACACACACACACACACACACACACACACACACACACACACACACACACACACACACACACACACACACACACACACACACACACACACACACACACACACACACACACACACACACACACACACACACACACACACACACACACACACACACACACACACACACACACACACACACACACACACACACACACACACACACACACACACACACACACACACACACACACACACACACACACACACACACACACACACACACACACACACACACACACACACACACACACACACACACACACACACACACACACACACACACACACACACACACACACACACACACACACACACACACACACACACACACACACACACACACACACACACACACACACACACAACACACACACACACACACACACACACACACACACACACACACACACACACACACACACACACACACACACACACACACACACACACACACACACACACACACACACACACACACACACACACACACACACACACACACACACACACACACACACAACACACACACACACACACACACACACACACACACACACACACACACACACACACACACACACACACACACACACACACACACACACACACACCACACACACACACACACACACACACACACACACACCACACACACACACACACACACACACACACACACACACACACACACACACACACACACACACACACACACACACACACACACACACACACACACACACACACACACACACACACACACACACACACACACACACACACACACACACACACACACACACACACACACACACACACACACACACACACACACACACACACACACACACACACACACACACACACACACACACACACACACACACACACACACACACACACACACACACACACACACACACACACACACACACACACACACACACACACACACACACACACACACACACACACACACACACACACACACACACACACACACACACACACACACACACACACACACACACACACACACACACACACACACACACACACACACACACACACACACACACACACACACACACACACACACACACACACACACACACACACACACACACACACACACACACACACACACACACACACACACACACACACACACACACACACACACACACACACACACACACACACACACACACACACACACACACACACACACACACACACACACACACACACACACACACACACACACACACACACACACACACACACACACACACACACACACACACACACACACACACACACACACACACACACACACACACACACACACACACACACACACACACACACACACACACACACACACACACACACACACACACACACACACACACACACACACACACACACACACACACACACACACACACACACACACACAAACACACACACACACACACACACACACACACACACACACACACACACACACACACACACACACACACATCAGACAGGTATGCATATACACATCGGCGGGCACAAGTACGTCTATGCACGCATGAAGGCGTATGTCGCCCACCCGTTCATGCATACAAATATACACTCGCATACGTACATACTCACGCGTATACATGCAGGTGGACGTGTGATTTCCAAAGTCGAAACCCGCTGACGTCGAACATACGAGGGAGATCGGAGAATCAAGGAATGACAAGCTTCGATGAGGACGATTTAATCCTAGCCGGGAAAGAGGTTGGTATGTGCTACACCCCTTTGTGTATTTGGACTCTGCTGATAACGGTTGGCTCGCTGACGGCTTTGGGTATTCATCTAACGAGGGAGGTATACGGGATATTAATGTCGGACGCCCAGGAGGGACAAAGTAAGTTGTTTTGATAGTGGAATCGTTCCCGAGCCATGACGATTAACCAGGAGCTAACGCTGTAAGACGCCCGGGCCTAGCGAGCGGGTGAGTCGGGCGATGCAGTGCCGCTGAGGTGCGTTGGGCGGTGGATTGTGCCGCCGGAGTGAGGTGGTTTGGGCGAGGGGTTGTGCCGCCAGAGTGGAGATCGGTGGTGGAGATGAAGAGCCCATCGAGGGGGACCTGTGATGTACGGCGAACGATCAGGCCAGGGCGCTTTGTATCGCAACGTGCAGCTCTGATTCTCCCGACTTTCGGACGAAATTCTAGGTTTAGGTCCATCGCGGACCTACCCAGGTGGTGCCGGCCAACCGGGTGGCGCTAACTCGAACGAGATCGCGACGTGCGGAGATGTTAGGGTCAGTAGCGGCGCGGTGAGAGGGGTGATTGCATCCGTGCGACTGAATAGGTCCATCGCGCTCGACCAGGCGATTGCAATAAGTCGACATGCGCAAGCGCCCGCAATTTAGCTAAGTAGCTCTGAGCCGCGCGACCTTGGAGTTTTATTAGGCTGTGGGGCAGGTTGAGAGGTGATTAGGGGGCCAGGAAGGGCCGAGAGCGGGTGAGCTGAGCGAAGTTAAGTCCATCGAGGAGGGCTTGCGAGGTATGCCGGTTGACAGATCTTATGTTATTTGTGCCGCAATATGCCACACTTGTCTTTCCGACCCTCGGATAAAATGTGTAGGTCTTATGTCCATCATGGAATTCTTCAGTTCGTACCGGGCGACCGGGGAATGATGTCGCAGAGGCACCATGACGTGCGGAAGGGTTAGGATCAGTGGCGACGTAGCGAGGGGGTAAAAGCCGCCGCGTGACTGAACAGGTCCATCGCGCTGGCCAGGTGATTGCAATAAGTCGTCAAGCGAATGCAGCTGCAACTTAGCCAAGTAGCTCTGAGCCGTGCGACCGCGGAATTTTAATAGGTTGTGGAAACGGGTTAAAAAGAAGCGATTAAGCGGCGCAGTAAGACGATATGTTCTGGGGTAAGAGAGCGGGGCCGCGGACCATGGAGGGGTGAGCGGCGGCCGAAACTACATCACATGGCGGGACGGCGAAGGAGGAAATTAACGGGAGGATTAAAGGAAAAAGCGGGGAACCCCACCCGGTCAAAGTCTCTCACCCGTAATTAATAGCACCACTGGAGGGCAGTAGACGGAAGAGGGAGATATCGGGGCGTCAACCCGTGCATTTGGATTAATGTTTGAAAGGAGGATAAATGGGAGCGAGAATCATCAATGACTGTATGCCAGAATACTCGATTAAGTTAAGGACCAGTGGGAGAATTGACGCTCAGCGATTAATTATAGGTCAGGAACCTGCTAAGAATCGGAGAGATAGTGGTGGGATTCTATTTGTTGGGGTTGGGACTAGGATGAATTTGGAGGCGGATCATGGGAACCGATATGGGGAAGTGACGCCGCGACGGATCATTTGGCGGGACATACTCCGGTAGGCTCTGTCGTGGGAGACCCTGTCCTAATATCCATCAATTACCGAACTCCACATACCATCTTGACATACCTTATATCCGAGCAGTGAAAGGCCTATATGTTGACTGACGAATGGCCAGCCTCATAAAAAATATTATGTACGAGGCCGGGCGAAGCGCCATTGCAACTGTTCGAAATTCATGTACATTCGCGGGTATTCCGAAATACCACACCAAATTACCACAATATCACACACAAAACGGGAGTCTCGGTCCCCGACTGACGCCAAGACCATATCTGTACAGGAAACACGACTGACGATTCATCAACTTTCCACATATTAATATATGCACATATTGGCATATATGAAAATAGGTTGTGTAGAAACGCGTATAAAAAAATACGCAAAAATTACGGTATACGCATTTGATTATTTTTTTTCTGGAAAAATGTTCCGCGAACTTAAGATGGTGGAACTGCACTTTTCTGACACTGCACCTGACGGACCACGCTGACAGATGGCTAAGATGGTCCCTCTGCAGCAACAGTCCGTCAGCTGGAGAGGTGACTTTACGGAGCATTTCGACATTATCGGCATACAGAAGGCAGCCGGATTCCATTTGGCACGGTAGATCGTTAAAAAACATCGAAAAGAGAAGGGGAGCCAAAAGTGATCCTTCTGGAACGCCGGAGATAACCGGTTTCTAGTCGGAGGTTTTTGCATAGATATAATTATCGACAGCATAAGGATAAAGAAGTGAAACCGGCACCAATGTGTTTGTCTCGTCGAGACACGTCTCCCAGTATGCAACATGACCTACTTGGATCACCATTTGACCTTGACCTGAGGTCAAATTTTGAAGTTGACCTAAACTGGTCCACATGAATATCATTCGAAACGACTGAACGAGCCGAACACGGTGACGTCAAAATAATTGCCTTATCTGCATTAGGTAAAACGTTATTTACGAAAAACTGATGTGCAAAAAATAACCTTTTTGACCTTTGATGGCCTCTGGAGTCTGGAGCCTTAACTATTGACCTGAGCTAAAATTTGAGGACATTTGGAATATATATGACAAATATGCAATAGCCGTTACAGGCTATTGCATATTTCAAGAGCTTTCGATTGCTTTTTCCGTTTGTTCATAGCTATTATAGTTCCTGATATATTTGGGGTTTCTGGAGCGAAGTCCTAAATCTGGAAAATATGACCTTTGATGACCTCTGGTGACCTTAATATTGACCTAATCCAAAATATGACTGAAATAGTTTCAAAATTATTTTGTACAAGCTTTTGGGACGTTTTTTTCGGTTTTTGTCTACGTCCCATAGGAGCCGATTTCGAGGGGGCGTCGAAACGCCCCCAGGCACGGCGAAGGTGGCGCCGAGCACTAGCACGGCACGAGTTAAGAAATAGAGAGTGATTTTTCCTCCTGGATCATTAACTTCGAGACCACTATTTTCGTACTCTATGCATATCAAAGTACGTAATGTGTCACCAGAACAACAAAACACAAGTAGAGCTGTTTCCGCTAATCGGAAATGACTTAATAGTGAGAACCTGTCACAAAACCGTCATGTCTAGTCCGGAGTAAGTGAAGTGAGTAGGTACTGTGACGACCCAGCTTCCGGGGCCTGTGTGGGTGCCGGGCCGGGTCGGCAGAGCCGGGGGCCGCCGACCCGGGCTGCCAGCTCCGGCCACCGGCAGGCCACCGCCATCGTTTCTGCGGCCGGTCGAGTTTGATGACGGCGGCGGACTCGGCGCGGCAGGGGCGGGTTTATGTTGGCAGAGATCTGAGGGCCGGTCGTTTGGCGGCGACAGACGCGGCGGCGGCGGCGGCGGCGGCGGCGGCGGCGGCGGCGCAGCGGCGGCAGAGGTGAGCAGTAGCAGCAGCCGTCGCAGCCGCGGCACGTCTCGCCCGACTGCGGCCCCGGGCGTCCGAGCCAATCCGAGCAGTTCGTGCAAACCACCGAACCGGAATATATTCAGTTGGCTATTGCGTGACACCATGACAACACCTATACGAGATATATAGACATATTCAGGTAACAGGTTTGACTGGTAGAAAATGTCTCTTGCTCGAGTGAAGTGTACTATATTCTCAGAAGAAAACATCACTGATGCGGTGTGGTGGTGATGGATATCTACCGCAGGTTATATGACGCCCATCAATCCAACTGAGATGTGCTGAGATCCCGGCCAGCACTAGACGTATTTCCAGACCGCACGTCTGCGTTCCGCATACCCGGCGGTCGCCTCCAATGCTGCCAGGGCTGCCGGTGTGCGCGCGAGACACGCACGGTACGCCAGCTTGGCGCCGCTCCAGTGTGTGGGAGTCGGCTGGCGCGTGCAGCACCGCGCCGCTGAACGTCTATGTCTGACTGACGCCCGGCGGCGGCTCTCCGCCAAAAGCCGGCGGGTATGGTCGGTCGGCCTCATGGCACACCCTTTCGGTTTGCTGCCCGCCACGCCAACTGCCAATGCAAACTATCATGGCTAGCTAAAAATAAGCTGCAATGTCTGTAATGAGGAAGCGGCTTGATTTGCAAACATTATCGCCTTGATATTGATGTTTAGCAATTAAACGACTATGCGCACTTTTGGCAGGTTTTGATCCACAGAGGTGACCATTAGTAACACGTTGGACCAACTCTTTAACCCAGTTTGATGTATGTATTGTCGAGACTGGCAGGCAGAGGAGAGCGCAGTTTCGGACGATTAAGCTCGTTTGGCTTTTCTCTGTCCATCCATCAGTGGTCGCAGGACCGGCGCCAGCGTGGCCGCTCCTTCCACGCCCTCCGCGGCCCGCTCCGTTCGCACCCCGACCCGCCGGCCGCCGAGACGCCGCGACCGCTTGGCAGCCGGCGGCGTCTGAGCCGGTATTTCGGCCCGCAGTGACGTCACACAATAGGCATCACCTGACGGACGGGCCGCGGGCGGCAGAGGCTCGCGGCGGTCCGGCCGCGGGGCGCCGATATACCACCGGCGGCACTGCTGCTACTCCAGCGCGGGCTCGGTCCACCGCCGGCCAGCAAAGGCGACCGGCAGCGGCGGGGGCGGGGCGGAGGCGGCTGGCTGCCAGGCGCGCCGCTGAGCGAGCTGGCATCGCGGCGCGCCTGGCATCGCCTGCGGCGGCGTCCAGACGCCGGCACTACCGTCGGCGGCCGCTGCTGTTTACGTTGTCTTTGACAAACTGATGCTGCGAACACTGCGCCGGGGCGCGAGCATCGTGTCGGGTTCTCGGGCGGCTGCCAGCCGACCGAGATCTACGGTGTTATTAAAGCGCGTCTCACATATCATTGTAAGTGGGAAAGCAATTGGTTACTCTGGCCGGCTGCCAGCGACCGACCGAAATATCCCGCCAACAAATCATGCGTGTCGGCGTGCTTTTGGCGCATTTGTCTTGGCTGTGAGTGCGGCCGTTAGTGTTGGTGACTGCCGCTGTCACAGACAAACACTCTGTGTCGGACGCCAACACTGGGCTCCGGTGAAAAAGAGAAATATACATTACCGAACGTTATCCTTTCACCGGTGACGTCATCAACGCGCGTCATCAAAGAAATCGCAAAACTTCAGAAGCACTGACAGATGTATACAAGAACTTGAATTACTGTTGTAATAATGTGTTGTGCATTTGAGAGATTCTATGAAAAATAGGCAGATAGTCGCTTAAATGACTCCAAATGAACTTCTGTGTAGGTCTCTAGCCAATGAATAGCTCCTCATAAAGGGACCCAAACATAAAAATTCACCTTGTCATACCTATTGTCACCGTTTCCATCTGCCACCCAGCCTTGAAACAGCCTGACGCCTGCTGCTTCGGTCCGCAGCGCCCACAGACACCTCGTCGGATCAGCCCAGCATGGACACCCCTCCGTCGCCGCTCTCGGGCGACCCGGCCGCCGCCGAGCCGCCGGCCGAGGCGCGCAAGCCGCCCAAGTCGCCCTCGGAGCGACCGCGGGCGTCCACCGAGCAGCCCCGCTCTCCGGACGGCCGGCGCACCACACGGCGGGACCGCCTCTCGTGCTCCCCGGCCGAGCGGCGGCTGCTGCTCGAGCCGCTCAGTAGCCTGCCGCAGTTGCCGCAGATGGCTGTCGAGAGGCGCCAGATGCTGCTCGAGGCGCTCAGCGTGCCCACCAGCCCGCTGGACGGTCGGCGGTCGGCCACCCTCTCGCCGGACGCCCTCTCGGCGCCGCTGCCCGAGCCGGCGTACGAGCAGCACCGCCTGGCCGGCTCTCCGTCCCTCTACCACCAGCTGCAGGTGGGTCAACAGCACAGGTCAACATCACAGGTCACTGCAGCAGTGGGTCAACAGCACAGGTCACTGCAGCAGTGGATCAACAGCACAGGTCACTGCAGCAGTGGGCCAACAGCACAGGTCACTGCAGCAGTGGGCCAACACCCACAACAGCACAGGTCACTGCAGCAGTGGGTCAACATTCACAACAGCACAGGTCACTGCAGCAGTGGGTCAACAGCACAAGTCACTGCAGCAGTGGGTTGTCGTTCTGCGGGTGGGTTAACCGACGGCCGCGCGGCCGGCGGTGGTCGGCAGCGATGCGACCGCCGATCGCACCAGGCGAGCGATCGGCGCCTCGCGCTCGGACTCCAGCGGACCTGGATAAATAGCGGGCTGTCTGTTAGGCAAACGAAGCTCGGCGGGGAGGCCCACCTGGGTAGTGTTTTATGACCGGCTGGCGGCCTTAGCCGACCTTGTTTGATGTTGAAATGATAACGGCCGCCGCGGTTGCGGTAGTTCAGCGCTGACTCAGCGAGATTGATGCGGTGGCGCTGTTTGCGATGCCAGCCGCAGCCGCCACTGCTCGCTCGTTTTGCGCCAGAGTTCCTGACAGCGGAGCGCCCGCGTCACCACTCCTCCTGTTCCTGACAGCGGAGGGCCCGCGTCAACGCTCCTCCTGTTCGTGACAGCGGAGCGCCCGCGTCACCGCTCCTCCTGTTGCTGACAGCGGAGTGGCCGCGTCACCGCTCCTCCTGTTCCTGACAGCGGAGCGGCCGCGTCACCGCTCCTCCTGTTCCTGACAGCGGAGCTCCCGCGTCACCGCTCCTCCTGTTCCTGACAGCGGAGCGCCCGCGTCACCACTCCTCCTGTTCCTGACAGCGGAGCTCCTGCGTCACCGCTCATCCTGTTCGTGACAGTGGAGCGCCAGCGTCACCGCTCCTCCTGTTCCTGACAGCGGAGCGGCCGCGTCACCGCTCCTCCTGTTCCTGACAGCGGAGCGGCCGCGTCACCGCTCCTCCTGTTCCTGACAGCGGAGCTCCCTCATCACCGCTCCTCCTGTTCCTGACAGCGGAGCTCCCGCGTCACCGCTCCTCCTGTTCCTGACAGCGGAGCTCCCGCGTCACCGCTCCTCCTGTTCCTGACAGCGGAGCTCCCGCGTCAGCGCTCCTCCTGTTCGTGACAGCGGAGCGCCCGCGTCACCACTCCTGTTCCTGACAGCGGAGCTCCCGCGTCACCGCTCCTCCTGTTCGTGACAGCGGAGCGCCCGCGTCACCGCTCCTCCTGTTCCTGACAGCGGAGCGGCCGCGTCACCGCTCCTCCTGTTCCTGACAGCGGAGCTCCCGCGTCACCGCTCATCCTGTTCGTGACAGTGGAGCTCCCGCGTCACCGCTCCTCCTGTTCCTGACAGCGGAGCTCCCGCGTCACCGCTCCTCCTGTTCCTGACAGCGGAGCGGCCGCGTCACCGCTCCTCCTGTTCCTGACAGCGAAGCTCCCGCGTCACCGCTCCTCCTGTACTTACCGGCAGGGGCGAATCCAGGGGGCAAGGGGTCATGCCCCCAAAAAGGTCCTGAAACTATTACCCCCCCAAACGATCGGACGTACAGTTGTAAAAAAAAATATTTGCCCAAATCCAGCTATCCACAGTGAAAAACTTGAAAATTTCGCGCCGCTTCGCGGCATGACACAAAATTAGCAATTTCTTATAGAAATTTGGAAAATGGGAAAATGAATTAATTAAGTGTCTGGCAGAGACTCTCCTTGGCGATACCTAATTGGTAGCCCCAGGGCCCACTACCTTCATAAAATATTAACTTTCAAGCGGGCTACATGTTTAGCTATTCTGCCGAGTTCCGAAAAACGGCGACGCGAACGCAAAGACGCAGACATCGGCACCCGGAAGCAGCTCCAGCGGTGCCCAACTTGCTGGACCGAAGAGTTAATAGTGGGACCAGGCCATGACCATCTCCCGAAGCCGTCTCGCCCCAGGCTACTCCAGATACACAGGAACCCTTTATGCTCGGAAAAGTCGTTCTGCCTCTTGCTGCTTTCAAACCATGTGCACTGTTACCAGTTGTTTGTTACAGTTCGGTACATATGTATACAGTTAGTATTATCGTATATTGAGCGCTGACTATTAAGCGCTGACTGCCACCGGTCATCGTGATTTACTATCCGAGGAATATGTATATGAAAAACTACCTTAATTTAAATATTTTCATCCTACCGAGATGTGCAACCAGGAATAGGGGTTACCTGAGGCTTGGCTCCACTCACGGTCTAGTTCCAATATTAAAATGTCGTTTTCCACGACCTGAAATTAACATTTTCACGCCGCTTCGCGGCGTCACATCGGTGGACATCGTCATAACGAAGCCATCGTCATCGTCTTCGGTTCGTTGTAATGGTGAATTGAATGAATAGTGTTTTTAGCTTCTTATCCTCTACAAGGCCCACCGCCCATATTTCTGGGTTTTATCAGGCAAACCCGTAAAATTTCGCGCCGGTTGGCGGTACTAAATAACTAGTACCTACTATAACATAAAAACCACATTAAAAATGCTGCAAAGGCTTAAATACACGATACAAATGGCGGTACATTTTGTCGTCATTTCAGCCGACCCCCCACTCAAAAATTATCGGCGACGCCCCTGCCCCTCCCCCGGGCAACAACTTTCTCGCTGACGGCTGACGGTCTGCTACCCCCCCCCCCCCCCAACGGCTAGATCCGCCCCTGCTTACCGGGGAGGGTCTGCGAACAGCGACACGGGTGGGACCCCTCGAACGGTATGTCTGACCCCAGCTGTACGTCTGCGTGCCGGCAGCTGATGCGGGAGCGGCTGGTGCAGCAGCAGCAGCAGACGCAGGCGGCGCTGGCCCAGGTGCACCTGGTGCGCGACCAGTTGCAGGCGGAGACCGCCGCCCGGCTGGAGGCCCAGTCGCGCACCCATCAGCTACTGCTGCACAACCGGGAGCTGCTCGACCACGTCCAGGTGCTGGTGACCGAGCTGCAGAGCATGGAGGAGCGAGACGCCGCCGGCAGGGACAAGGTGAGACTGCCGGTACGGCGACACGTGCAGAGAAACAAAGCCACGAGTATAACTCGCTTTCTCGCCGGATTAGTCTCACGCCGGCTGGACAAGTTAATATGGGGCGCATATATACAACGGGCAGGGGACTGCATTCGGCATTGACAGTCAGCTATTGGGCTTTGAATGCGCCCAGTGTAGTAGTATAGGTATTATAGGTACAAGTAAAACATCCGGTTAAGATGGAATAGATAGAATACCAAGCCAGCTGTAGCCGGCTGTTTGGTCGGCTAAACTGTGGTCGATGGTGTCCGGGTGTCCGGGTGTCCGGTCGATGATTAGTTTATTGTAATGGAACTGAAAATCAGCAACACTGAAAATATGGCAATGCATACAACAGATAATAATACATGCATTAAAGGAAGGATGATGCCGAGGCAAACCAATTAAGGTGCCTTGTTAATTGACATGGTTTATTTCACTGAACTCGTTTAACTTACATTCCGAGCAGCCACATAGCTGATGGTGTCTTCAATTCGATCAGTTCATTTTACCGAAATCCCAATTGATGAATACCGCCAGTCGAACTCGAAGCGCTTGAAGCACCATCATTCTTTCACATATGACAGAACACCACAACTATTTGCTGCGACAGTTCAAACATGCTAATATTCACCGGTGACCACATTTGTCAGTCAGTGTCTGGGGGGGGGGAGGCTGGTGGTGAGAAGATGTCGGAAACGAGGCCAGCACGTCCGTCGCAAGGTCTCTGGGTGATGTCATAGGCACAGGGTCTTGGCCAAATATCTGGGTTAAGGCCAAAAACGATGACAGTTGACAATGAATCAATAGCAGCGGCGGACTCCTCGAACCGGGTAGATAAACATGGCGCAAACGTCTGCTGAGACCCGGAACAAAGTCCATGAATGGCAATTGACGGTTGTAACCAGGGCTGCGGAGCCTATGGATTTTCTTCGATTTTAACTCCAATGCCGGACAAAAAAACTCAGACTCCGCCTCGCCCTCATGCCGGATTTGAACTCGAACTCCGCCTCACATTGCTGAACCTGCATCCAAATCCCTCTTCCCAGACCTGTAGGTAGGTACATGGCTGCGGAATTTCAAATGTTTCTCTCGCCAACTCCGGACCAATGTCACCTAGTGCAGAAAGGAAACGTTTATTCATGGATTTATTCATGGAACGTCACGGAAGGTTGTGGGGGGCAGTGAAACTTTGATCTCGTCTTGAGAGACCCCCCCCCCCTGGAAGATTTCTTTGCAGATTTGGGCTCTTCTCGTTTTGGCGAACCTTTTGCCATATTTTTGTTCTCTCGCCAACCCATTTTTTTTAAAGCAAACAATTGGCCGAAAAGGGAGGGGTCATGTCCCCTGCCCCCTGTTCCTACGCATATGCGTTTATTGCTTGATCTTAGCTATGCATACACAGAAATTACATTATTCTGTATTCATAAATCTCTATCTCTATCTCTATCTCTATCTTATTAATTATAAGATGTCCGTGCGTACGGAACGTGTCATCCACAAATGGGCTAATAACTTGACAACCGTTGCAGCTAGGTACATGAAATTTGGCACGCAGGTCCGGTGGTAGAGGCGCACCATCGTATTAAAATTTGAACAAGATCCGGCATACGTGTCGGCCGACAACTGTGTCGTTGGTTTAACATAGGAAACGGCCAACACACACACACACACACACACACACACACACACACACACACACACACACACACACACACACACACACACACACACACACACACACACACACACACACACACACACACACACACACACACACACACACACACACACACACACACACACACACACACACACACACACACACACACACACACACACACACACACACACACACACACACACACACACACACACACACACACACACACACACACACACACACACACACACACACACACACACACACACACACACACACACACACACACACACACACACACACACACACACACACACACACACACACACACACACACACACACACACACACACACACACACACACACACAAACACAAACACAAACACAACACACACACACACACACACACACACACACACACACACACACACACACACACACATACAGACACACACACACACACACACACACACACACACACACACACACACACACACACACACACACACACACACACACACACACACACACACACACACACACACACACACACACACACACACACACACACACATACACATACACATACACATACACATACACATACACACACAGGCTCTTCAAATAGTAATATAGATATCCGTTCGTCCATTTACAGCCGTTTTCCACTTCCACCAGTCCGGCAGCGCGCGCGTGCAGCAGCAATGGCATCGCCTCGAAATGTGGCTGTTTATACTGTACCGCATCACTCTTATGTCTTGCGGTACAGTATAAGGTACCAGGCACCATTGAAATTGCCGACTGACTGGCCAGGTAACAGCTTCGGGATGAAGCCATAGGCGTAGGAGCCGGGGGGGGGGGGGGCAGCCGCCCCCCAACAACTTAAGACATAAACACAACGACGGGCACATTACTGCGTACAACTTGACACGTACTAAGCAAAACCATTCTCGTTCTGTTCCTCGTTTTTCTCCCAAGTCCCATGTCGTTCACAGTATCTGCACAGTTTAGCCATTTAATTGCCGGAAATATGTCATCTGGCTTCAATAAAATATCGCAGACGGAGGTCCCAGTGTCCCACGTCTCGCCAGTCATGCGTTTATTGTTGAACTCAGCGATTGCAGTCCATCAGCGCCCCTGTCGGCTGCGGGCTAAACTACGGACCGGTCACACGCCGGGCCCGCAGACCTCTATATACGACCTTGCGCAGACCGCCGAGGCAACGTATTCACGTCAGGAAATATTCACGTTTGTCTTCATCATAAGTGATCTATTAGCTAGAAACGAAATATTTTGGGTGGATATTGATCAGCAAAGACGGCGCTATCCGGGTGTATATATATATATGTTTTTTTTGTGTGTGTGTGTGTGTGTGTGTGTGTGTGTGTGTGTGTGTGTGTGTGTGTGTGTGTGTGTGTGTGTGTGTGTGTGTGTGTGTGTGTGTGTGTGTGTGTGTGTGTGTGTGTGTGTGTGTGTGTGTGTGTGTGTGTGTGTGTGTGTGTGTGTGTGTGTGTGTGTGTGCGCGTGCGTGGTGTTCGCGCCGATCTGTGAAAAGTTCCGGTCAGCACGGGGCCGACATTTGAATGACTCAAAAAGGAATGTGTTCTTATTTATATTTACCCCCGCTCAATAACTTTTTGCTGACGCTCCCCGCCCAACAGCTTTCGCTGAACACACCCCCCCCCCCCCCGTTCAACAACTGTTTGCAACAGGAGCAACTGAGGGCTTCTATTTAAATAGTCATTGAGCACCCCCAATAATTTTCATAAAACTACGTCCCTGGTGGTGACCGGGCTCGGGTCGCAGTGTCGCGCGTCATGGACTGGTCGCGTGCGGGGTTCCGTGCGTTCTTGCGTACCTGTGCGGAGGCGTAGCAAAGGAAATAAACCATGGATGGAAGGTGAACAAAGAGCCTGATTTGTATTCATTATCGGCACTAACCCGTTTCTGAGTGTCTTCCAAAAAATGTAGGTATATAGGATAGCGGGTCACTGGGTTACGGGATCAATGGAATAGCGTGTCGAGTTATCTCTAAAAAAAAATGTCGTTGGGTTAACGGGTTAACCCGCGGCTTACTGGGGGGCTATCCCCCCTCCCGTTATTTTGCAATATCTCCTAAACCAACACTAGTATAGTCACCAAACTTTTAGTTAACCTTTCTCACATCCATTTTACACATGTTGGCCAAAGGAAAAGATGAGGTTATGATAGGTCAAACGGGAATGACGTCAGAGTGACGTCATGTTCTGCGTTTTTGGTTGAAAAATAAGGGTTTGCGGAAAACGCTGGCAAAAGTACAATGTTTAAGATAAATTAAATTAGCATATATCAAATGACTGATAATAGACTCGGCTATCAAACTGCTATCTCGGATTTTCGATTGTTATTGAAACGTAATTTTTTTGAGAAATGCAAATACTTTTTTTTAGTTTTTACAATATTTTTATCAGAATTATCCAAAAACCGGAATATATGTGATCGAGACGTGTTCGGTGAATATTTGTACCAAATGTAAAGTCGATATCTTCCAAAATGACTGACTTATGACCTTTCAATGACAAACATCGGCCACCTCTCACAGCATTACCATGCATAAAAAAAAATGCATTTCCGTTTTTCCTTTGTACTTCTATTTCTATGAAACAAACAATGTTCGAAGGTCATTTTTCGCGTTCTAGACAAAAACAAACCCATAAATATGTGTTACAACGCCTAATGACCGTATTCTACAGTTTGACCTCGTGACCTCGGATGACCTTAACCTGACGCAAGGTCATAAACAGCTTAGAATGGTACTTATAAGTGTCAGACACACGAATCACATCGATTTATCGACCGCTAGTAGTTCCGGAGATCCGAGGGGGGGGGCAAAAAAAATCCCCCCCTTCCCCAGTAAGTCGCGTTATGGAAAGTACCCCATTAACTCGCGGGTTAACGAGTGAGCCATCCTCTAGTACAGTGGTTCTCAGCGACAGGAGTATGGTTATCCCCTTTTGATGACCAGAATGACTCCGTTAACCCGCTCCCCATTGCGCCGACTGCAGTTCTTGGCTTCAAGCTATGCGGTACAGCATAACTTCAGGCGTTTACTACTAGTGCCATCTAGGGAAGGGAATATAGGTAGACATGTGTGCTGTTGCTCTTCGTCCTGCAATGGCTCCCATCCCATCAACAACTCGTAAACCGTAAATAACATTTATTGGTTTTGATGTTCTTGGCGATAATATGCAGTGACAGTAAAACATAAACTGGGATAGATGTAGGGTAATGTGCATTGTGCGCCTTCATCAAGCGAGTCAGCTATAATTTATCATTTAATTCAGCAATCGTCATCACCCGACCGAAGGCTCCATTGCCCCAAGTGGAATAATTACCACTTGTTTGAGAATCACTGCTCTACTAACGTCACGCTCTAGCAACGTACAGATCCAACGGCGGATTATAGGGGCATCAGAGTGATAGCCCCAAAGGCCTATCTCCTTCAATAGCATACGTATCGTTCGCTTATCAAAGCATATATCGTATGTACCGTCGGTTAGTTGACTGCTGACGACAGATGCACGTCGGGAATGATCGCCCTATCTGTCGTGTCTCCGTTAGGGCGGGCACGGGGACCGACCCCGTCTCCATGTCTCCGTCAGGACGGGTATGGGCTGACTGTCCCCCGTCTCCCTGTCTCCGTCAGGACGGGTATGGGCTGACAGACCTCCGTCTCCCTGTTTCTGTCAGGGCGGGTATGGGGACCGACCCCGTCTCCCTGTCTCCGTCAGGACGGGTATGGGCTGACTGACCCCCGTCTCCCTGTCTCCGTCAGTGCGGGTATGGGCTGACTGACCCCCGTCTCCCTGTTTCCGTCAGGACGGGTATGGGCTGACTGACCCCCGTTACCCGTGTCTCCGTCAGGGCGGGTATGGGGACCGACCCCGTCTCCCTGTCTCCGTCAGGACGAGTATGGGCTGACTGACCCCCGTCTCCCTGTCTCCGTCAGTGCGGGTATGGGCTGACTGACCCCCGTCTCCCTGTCTCCGTCAGGACGGGTATGGGCTGACTGACCCCCGTTACCCGTGTCTCCGTCAGGGCGGGTATGGGCTGACCGACCCCCGTCTCCCTGTCTCCGTCAGGGCGGGTATGGGGACCGACCCCCGTCTCTCTGTCTCCGGCAGTGCGGGTATGGGCTGACTGACCCCCGTCTCTCTGTCTCCGTCAGGACGGGCATGGGCTGACTGACCCCCGTTACCCGTGTCTCCGTCAGGGCGGGTATGGGCTGACTGACCCCCGTCTCCGTCAGGGCGGGTATGAGGACCGACCCCCGTCTCCCTGTCTCAGTCAGGGTGGGTACGGGGACTGACCCCCGTCTCCCTGTCTCCGGCAGTGCGGGTACGGGGACTGACTCCCGTCTCCGTGTCTCCGTCAGGGCGGGTACGAGGGCCGACCCCCGTCTCCCTGTCTCAGTCAGGGCGGGTATGGCCTGACTGACCCCCGTTACCCGCGTCTCCGTCAGGGCGAGTATGGGCTGACCGACCCCCGTCTCCCTGTCTCAGTCAGGGCGGGTATGGACTGACTGACCCCCGTTACCCGTGTCTCCGTCAGGGCGGGTATGGGCTGACTGACCCCTGTCTCCGTCAGGGCGGGTATGGGCTGACTGACCCCGTCTCCCCGTGTCTCCATCAGGGCGGGTATGGGCTGACTGACCCCGTCTCCCCGTGTCTCCGTCAGGGCGGGTATGGGCTGACTGACCCCTGTCTCCCCGTGTCTCTGTCAGGGCGGGTATGGGCTGACTGACCCCCGTCTCCCCGTGTCTCTGTCAGGGCGGGCACGGGGACCGACCCCCGTCTCCGTCAGGGCGGGTATGGGCTGACTGACCGCGTCTCCCAGTGTCTCCGTCAGGGCGGGTATGGACTGACTGACCCCGTCTCCCCGTGTCTCCGTCAGGGCGGGTATGGGCTGACTGACCCCTGTCTTCGTCAGGGCGGGTATGGGCTGACTGACCCCAGTCTCCCTGTGTCTCCGTCAGGGCGGGCACGGAGACCGACCCCCGTCTCCGTCAGGGCGGGTATGGGCTGACTGACCCCGTCTCCCCGTGTCTCCGTCAGGGCGGGTATGGGCTGACTTACCCCGTCTCCCCGTGTCTCCGTCAGGGCGGGTATGGGCTGACTGACCCCGTCTCCCCGTCAGGGCGGGTATGGGCTGACTGACCCCAGTCTCCCCGTGTCTCCGTCAGGGCGGGCACGGGGACCGACCCCCGTCTCCGTCAGGGCGGGTATGGGCTGACTGACCCCGTCTCCCCGTGTCTCCGTCAGGGCGGGTATGGGCTGACTGACCCCGTCTCCCCGTGTCTCCGTCAGGGCGGGTATGGGGACCGACCCCCGTCTCCCTGTCTCCGTCAGGGCGGGTATGGGCTGACTGGCCCCGTCTCCCCGTGTCTCCGTCAGGGCGGGTATGGGCTGACTGACCCCGTCTCCCCGTGTCTCCGTCAGGGCGGGCATGGGCTGACTGACCCCAGTCCCCCCGTGTCTCCGTCAGGGCGGGCACGGGGACCGACCCCCGTCTCCGTCAGGGCGGGTATGGGCTGACTGACCCGTCTCCCCGTGTCTCCGTCAGGGCGGGTATGTGCTGACTGACCCCGTCTCCCCGTGTCTCCGTCAGGGCGGGTATGGGCTGACTGACCCCAGTCTCCCCGTGTCTCCGTCAGGGCGGGCACGGGGACCGACCCCCGTCTCCGTCAGGGCGGGTATGGGCTGACTGACCCCAGTCTCCCCGTGTCTCCGTCAGGGCGGGCACGGGGACCGACCCCCGTCTCCGTCAGGGCGGGTATGGGCTGACTGACCCCGTCTCCCCGTGTCTCCGTCAGGGCGGGTATGGGCTGACTGACCCCGTCTCCCCGTGTCTCCGTCAGGACGAGTATGGGCTGACTGACTCCCGCCTCCCCGTGTCTCCGTCAGGGCGGGTATGGGGACCGACCCCCGTCTCCCTGTGTCTCCGTCAGGGCGGGTATGGGCTGACTGACCCCGTCTCCCCGTGTCTCCGTCAGTGCGGCTGCGAGGACGCCGTCTCCCCGGTCGCCAGCTCCACCAGCCTTAGTTCGGAGGAGGCCAAGCGGCCGTCGCCGGCCGACCGCTCGGCGCAGCTGGTGCGTGACCTGGAGCGGCTCAACAGCGCGCCGGCCGGCACCCTCACCAGGGTGTCGCGGTCCGGCAGCGACCGGGCCGCGCACAACGCCGCCCGGCCCGCCGTCAACCGGCACGTCAGCAAGTAGTAGGCAGCGGCGCCGGCGTCCGCTGCCGGCCGAGTCTCAGTGGCGAGCCGCCGCGCCGCTCTGTCAGTCGCGCACCTCCCGGCAGAGTGTGCAGGTGCGATCCGATGGTATGAGGCGCGGCCAGACCCCGCGAGGGACCGAGTGAGGTGACCTCCTGTGAGTGTCCCCACGCGGGAGCCGCGAGTGTGTCAAGTGTCAAGCGTGTGACGCCCAGCGAGCTGACCCGCGAGGGGTGGCGGGACGCTCGCCTCAGTGGAACGCCAGAGTGGCGCGCGCGGCAGCAGCGAGCCGTCAGCGAGTCAGCAGATGTCGCTGGCGGCAGCGAGTCTCCGCCAGCCGTGCCCATGTCGAGTGTGTCGGGCCCCACCCCGGCCCGTCAGAGTATCCCGCCAGCGCCGGACACATGCACCTCTCGCCCGCGAATGTGTCCGCCGCCGGTGTGCCCGGCCAGTGTTCAGATGTGCCTTACTTTTAAGACCAGTGCTAGTCCGTGCGCCTGCTCCGTGCGCCGCGCCCACCTCTCGCAGCGGCGCCCCGCGCGGCCGCCACCCCCGGCCGTGCGCCGTAGCTCCGATCACGTAGCGTGTCCGCTCCCGTTTTTAATATGAAGGTTGTGAAACAATAATAACCGGAAAGTGTCCATGTTATTTTCCACCGATGATTTGCGCGGGTCACCACAACTCGACCGTACAGGCCGAACGACGAACAACACCGCGACGATCACCGCGACGGTCAAATTACCTAGAGCGGCGCGCGCGGCACGGGCGAGGTCGGCCGCGGCCAGCGCCGGCCGACCCGCCCGAGACCCTGCCGAGTCACAGGGACACGCGTCCGTACGGACGCCACGGGACAACGCGCACGCGCGAGAGACAACGACGACGGACGACGACGACACTGAACTGTCCGGGCGCCGGGAATGGCGCCCTCCCCCTCCCCTCCCGCCGGATTCGTCCGGCCGCCACCACAGCGGCGCTCTCACACGAAGCCGAAGTTTTTGGTCTTGATGGCGAGCAGCAGCTTGGAGCGGAGGATCATCTTGCTGGAGTAGAGCGGCACGTACAGTCGAGAGATGCACGTGTTGGCCGTGGGCAGGTGGTGGTCGTCGGCCGGTCGGATCGTCACCGACGGCATCGGCTGGAAGCCGTCCTCGCTGGCGGGTAGAGCCGGCGACCCGGTCCAGAAGTACACCTGCACAGAGAGGAGACGGCACAGTTAGGAGGCAGCACATCGCATACACAGAGACTCTACGGGGAAGCAGTGACCAATGGCGAATGGCGAACATTGAGCTTTACGGTACCGGTATTCGCTGGTATATTTGGTTTCAACAGAAACAGCCGATAGACATTTTGCTAACGTAACAACTTTGTTCCACGACCACCGAACAACGTTTATCAACACAGTAACATAGTAGAACACACTATTGTGCTGAACACAGTGCTGAACGCTCCTGTGCTGAACAAACACACAGACTGTGTGCCTGTGCAATGTGTGACACAGTCACCGTGGACCACCGTCTTCCAACCAAACACCAACCAAACACTGCACTCTCCCACCCAAACACCTCTCCCACCCAAACACCTCTCCCATCCAAACACCTCTCCCAACCAAACCACCCACACCACACAAACCACACACACCACCCAAACCACACAAACCACCCACACCACCCAAACCAAACCTCTCCCACCCAAACCACCAACCAGCGCCCCGCGCAGAATCATGTCTTGATCGGATCGGCCGCCTGCCGATACCAGCGTGCACGGAATGCAGCAGGCAGGAGGGGGTGCCCGACATCTGGTGCACGACGGGGTGCCCGGCATCCCTCTGCCGCATCTGCCGCGAGAAGGCCGATACTCCAGAGCACGTGCTCTCCCGGTGACAGTGCCTGGCTAGTGCCCGCCTCTGCCTGCTGGGCAACATCCATCCGAGGCCGGAGACGATGAGGGACGCCGACGTCGTAGTGGCCTTGGCCGCACCCTACCTACGCCACAAGGAGCCCCTCCGGGGCTATGGCGCGTCCCCCTGGGCCGCGCCCAGGAGGTCGAGCAACAACAACAACAGTGCCGCCACCAGTACTGACCAGATCCTGTTTCTCAGCCTTGGTCATTTTCTCGACGATCTGCCAGAGCCAGCGTTTGAACCTGACGAGCCGCTCGCCGGGCTCGCCACTCTCGTCGTTGAAGCTGGTGTAGGAGATGAGCGTGGGGACGGAGATGTCTTCGACGCCGTTGACCAGTAGGCGCAGGTCCTCTGCCGTCAGCGGGTCCAGCACCGTCTGCGGCAGCACGTCCAGCACGCCGGCCCGCAACGCCTGGAGCACGACAGCAGCCACACGGACACCAGGCGTCAGACACAGACACTGGCATGGGAGCCGGCTCAAGCTACGGACACCAGGCGTCAGACACAGACACTGGCATGGGAGCCGGCTCAAGCTACGGACACCAGGCGTCAGACACAGACACTGGCATGGGAGCCGGCTCAAGCTACGGACACCAGGCGTCAGACACAGACACTGGCACGGGAGCCGGCTCAAGCTACGGACACCAGGCGTCAGACACAGACACTGGCATGGGAGCCGGCTCAAGCTACGGACACCAGGCGTCAGACACAGACACTGGCATGGGAGCCGGCTCAAGCTACGGACACCAGGCGTCAGGCACAGACACTGGCATGGGAGCCGGCTCAAGCTACGGACACCAGGCGTCAGACAGACACTGGCATGGGAGCCGGCTCAAGCTACGGACACCAGGCGTCAGGCACAGACACTGGCATGGGAGCCGGCTCAAGCTACGGACACCAGGCGTCAGGCACAGACACTGGCACGGGAGCCGGCTCAAGCTACGGACACCAGGCGTCAGACACAGACACTGGCACGGGAGCCGGCTCAAGCTACGGACACCAGGCGTCAGACACAGACACTGGCATGGGAGCCGGCTCAAGCTACGGACACCAGGCGTCAGACACAGACACTGGCACGGGAGCCGGCTCAAGCTACAGACACCAGGCGTCAGGCACAGACACTGGCATGGGAGCCGGCTCAAGCTACGGACACCAGGCGTCAGACACAGACACTGGCACGGGAGCCGGCTCAAGCTACGGACACCAGGCGTCAGGCACAGACACTGGCATGGGAGCCGGCTCAAGCTACGGACACCAGGCGTCAGACACAGACACTGGCACGGGAGCCGGCTCAAGCTACGGACACCAGGCGTCAGGCACAGACACTGGCATGGGAGCCGGCTCAAGCTACGTTTCACATCTCCAATGCAACTCCTGATTTTGTTTACAGTTATCGTCAGTTAAAACTGGCAAATACCGGCAAGTGGTGTTTTTGCCGGCTGAAATGCCAAATATTGACAAGATGTCTACCTACAGAGCATAGTCGGACAGGACATACCTATCGCTCCTTCACCATCTTCACCATCGCCCACTGGAGAATCAAACTGCCCAGTCGAAGCAAACACGCGCACACACATACACTCACCTCCAGCGCCTTTTGCTGACACTTGACCATTCGGTACAGAGCGTAGCGTCGAACATAGTCGTAGACGTTCTGTGAGGTCACCTCGAGGTCACCGCCGCGGGGCACGAGGTCGACCGTGCAGCCGCCCTCCTCGGGGCACAGATCGATACTGAAACGTCCCCGGGACCGCGGAGTCAGATAGCGCAGAGACTACAGCACGACACCCAAACACCGAGCGCCAAACTCCACTGAAACGACAACAACCAATTCAACCGATGGAATGTAAAACATAACAGTACAAAGACATGCCTCAGTCGAAACTCACAAAAAAAAATCAAACGTGGGCGTTCAAAAAATTAGGGAAAAGGTATGAAGAAGCCTATTTTAATTAAATAGTTGCATAAGTGACTCACATTAAAGGGACACTCCCACCTTCCCAAAAGATGTCAAATATACGCCGCTTGTGGTGCAAAATATGAAGTAATTGCTGCCGAACACGATTATGACATTTGTTTCTCGCAAACAGTGCTCAATTGCATAAAAAGTTAAGTTTTAATATTTGGGTTGATGACGTCATATTGAGCTCTAGAGAGCTATACAGAAATCCTTTACGCTGCCAAAGTATGGCACAATTATTTCGAGACAATTCTGGCGCTTTGAATACAAAACAAACCAATTACCAAACCATTTGAAACACGCAAATATCTCAAAGTCTAACCTTAAAACAAGTCGACTATCATCACCATTTGGTAAAGAGAGGTGACGTCATCGGCTTTAGACCCCTATTCAAATACACGTGGGGTTTATTCGTTGCAATGGTCAAGACCAAGCTCGAATTTCTTTTTGATTAGACCTATGCTGTTGTTTTAACTGCTACCCTACTTAATTTCAATGCAAATCCAACAACATGGCTATCTCAACTCAAAACTAATGTTAAGGTGGGAGTGTCCCTTTAAGCACTTCTCTGAGTATCAGCCAGCATTTACAACACAACAAACACATTTCATCCACACCTCTCGTTTCCGACACCATCGTGGGGGGGGGGGGGGGCGGGTAGTGCTTATGGGCGCCGCAACAGCAGCGGTTATACGACACCATCGTGGGGGGGGGGGGGGGGGGCGGGTAGTGCTTTTGGGCGCCGCAACAGCAGCGGTTATACACGACATCATCGTGATGACCACAGCATCCACCGCCCGACGCCATCGTGTAGCAGAACTGAAACTCTCGTGTTTCAGTTCTGCTACAAACTTACATACCAACTTTTCCGACATCACAACCCCACCGCCACCGCCACAGTTACACCGCCCACCCGAGCGCCGCCCACCGACCTGAAAGACAGATCCAGCGCCGAGAAGAGGCCGTCCTTGTCGCCCTTGGTCTCAGCGTCCACCACCAGCTGCCGCAGCGACTCGTAGATGGCCGGGTCGAAGAAGGCCAGGTCGTGGAAGCGCACCGGTCGGCCCAGGATGTACTTATACACGTGTCGACACATCGAGATCGGACTCAGCTCGTTCTGCAGCAGGCACAGGCCCATGATGCGGCCCACGTTGCGGAAGGCGTTGATGCGCTCGGGCGTGGGCCGGCCCTGCCACGGCGCGTAGAAGCCGCGCTTGCCAGGGCAGTAGAAGAGCGGCGACTGGTCCCGCTCCTCGGCGGCCTCCTCTTCGCTCGTCTGCCGCGCGGCCGCCTTGGGACGCGGCTTGTCGCCGAGCAGCGACTCGGAGGCGGCCGCCTCGCGGCTGTGGCTGTGCAGGATATCTACCGCCTCCTCCACTCGCTGTCGCAGCGTCTCCTCCGAGGCCAGCAGCAGCAGCAGCTGCGCCGGCGACAGGTCCAGCAGCATGCCCGTGATCTTCTGCGCCTGGTGCGGCCGCAGCGCGCGCACGCGCGGGTACAGGCGCGCGCCCAGCTGCTGCAGGTGCGGCGACAGGTGGTCATTGGCGCGCGCGTCGCTCAGCTGGCCCGGCGTGAAGGGGCGCGCATCGCACGAGAGCGTGCGGCGGCCCTCACGGCCGCGCGCCAGCCGCGCCTGCGACGCGTCCCGGCTGCTCTTGTACTTATGGTGGTACGAGGAGAACGCGTACGTCTTGCCGAGCTGCACCGTCTGGCAGCTCTCCAGGTTGGGCAGCGGTTTGGGCTGCAGCAGTGCCTCGGCGATGGCCGTGTAGAAGCTGCGCGCTACGCCCGTGCCCTCGCCCGGCTCGTCCTTGAAGGTGACCTTGACACGGCTGAAGGCGAGCGGCGGGTGCGAGGCCGTGCTGCGTCGACTGTTGCTGCTGTACTGCGTGTTGAGCTCCTTGAATGTCTGCGTGATGAGCGCCGAGCGCTCGCGCTCCATCTTGTTGAAAACGATGTCGCGCGGCTGAGAGGTACGAAGCCTCTCCATCTCGCGGCGGAACTTTGACTCCTTGACTGGGAAGCCGCCCAGCTCAGAGATGACCGAGCCCTGCTCCAGGCCGACGTCGTCGATGAACACGCGGGCGAACAGGTCGAGCAGCAGGTGCCAGCGGCCAAGCAGCATATCCTGCGACACGTCCAGGTCGGAGCCGGAGCCGGCCGCGGCACCGGACGGGCCCGGCTCCGGCGCCGGCTGCTGGCCGGACGGGCCGGGCCGCGCGCCGTCCAACGGACCGCCGCCCTCCTTGTCGATATGTACCATCATCGAGCCGACGCGCACGATCACGCTCTTCACCGACTGCCGCTCGCCGTCGGCCGGCTTCTTGGGCGAGACGATGATGGGTGCGCGCGGCGGCGGCGGCGCGCCCTCCTCGCCGCGCGTCGACAGGTTCTGCGGCTGGTCGCCGTCGGCGGCGGGCAGCAGTGCCGAGCCAGCCTCCAGCAGCCGTTCCACGTGGCCGAGTCCCTCGCCCAGCTCCGGCTCAGGCCGGCCGCGCGGCGAGAACGCCGTCCGCGCGCCACCGCCGCCACCGCCGCCACTGCCACCGCCACCGCCGCCACCGGGCCGGAAGCTGGTGCCGGCGCCGGCCGGCTCGCCGGAGCGCGACGCCAGCCCCAGGTGCGTGGGCATGCCCTGGAGCGGGTGCGCGCGGCCCGGCTCGCCGCCGCTGGGCGCCGCCGGCGGGGTGCCGAAGAGGTCCTCGCGGCGCGCGGTCGGCTGCAGCAGGTGGGGTCGCTCGGCCAGCGGCAGCACCTCCGACAGCGAGCCGGCGAACGGGTCCGGCTGCGGCGCGCCCACGAACAGCGTCGACTCGGATCGCTGGAAGAACGGGTGGCGGCGGCCGCGGCCGGCCGGCGCAGACGCCGCCGACAGCTGCGAGTCGTCATCGGTCACCGAATCCGTCTCCATCGGCGCCGGGTTGTTGTTGGTCACGTCCGACTCGGAGTTGTCGTCATCCCCAGCATCATCGGCCGGGTCGAGGTCCAGCAGCCGGTCGACGGCCGACTCCGGCCCGGACTTCAGCTCGGAGCCTGAACGCATGTAGTAGATGAGCGCGTCAAACACGTAGGCCACATGACGCAGCGCCGCAATGTCGATCACGGGCAGCGCCTCGGCGTGCTCGCCATTGTGGGAGCGCATCAGCGACAGGCAGTAGGTGAGGAAGTCGCGTCTGGCTGTCTGATGGTCAGCGAACGTCACCGCGCCGCGGCCGCGCTCCTTCCGCGGCGGCACCGTCGAGCCGGCAGCCGGCGCGGCCGGCGCCGTCGGGTCGGCGCGCGACAGAGACTGGCCGAAGCGCAGCTGCGCCTCGGTCGAGTCCATGACGGCCAGAAGCCAGGACCAAGTGGGCTGCAGGTGGTCCTCCAGGTATCCCTGCAGGCGGCGCCAGTCGGAGCCCAGCAGCTCCGCTCCCAGCGGCAACAGCGAGCCGTCCGGCTGGCCGCAGTCCCGCGCCACGCTCAGCAGGTCAGCCACCTGACGCACCACCAGTGCGAACGCGCGCGCCAGGCACGAGGCCGTGGTGGCCATAGTGACCGGCTCGGGCACACTGCTCTGCACCGACGACGGCACGGCGCTGGTCGTGAACCGTCGGCTCGCGCTCGGGTCTATGTACACCAGATTGCTGCTGCCGCCGGCCGCGCGCGAGCCCGGCTCCTGCGCGCGCGATCGGATCGCCCACTGCATACTCTGCGGTGTGAGGTTGGCGCGGGCGCTGGAGGTGCCGCTGCCGGCCGCGCCGCCGCCGGTGCCGGCGCGCCGCTCCAGCTGGTCCTCGGTGAACAGCTCCGTCTCCTGGTCGTCGGTCTCCCCCTGCTCAGAGTCCTCCTCCTCGTCCTCGGCCTCGGACGGGCTGCCGCTGCGGTCGTCGCTGAAGAGGCCGATGCTGGCGAGCGCCGCATCCGAGCCGGCGGTGGCGCGCGTCTGCACGCTCTGCTGGCCGCCGGAGACGTTGTCCTGCGGCGACTGGTTGTCATCCGAGTCTGAGTCGGTCTCGGCCAGCAGGTCGAGCTCCATGTCCGACTCGCCGCCACCCTCCTCGCGGTCGGCGCGGTCTGCCTGCTCCTCCAGCTCCGAGCCGCCGCCTGGCAACACACGCCGGAGCGGTCACACACAGCGCAACTATTGCTCATCCGGTCACATATACAGCAGACACAGTTCTGGCTACATGTACTGATTGTACACACCCGTGAGCGTCAGAAAGCCGATCACGCAGTCACGCAGACAACGAAACAAGCAAACATACTGTCAAATACAAACACCAAAACCATCAAATTGACCATTCCACGGCTAACGCAAGCATAATATGCCCTGAATCACCACACACCAAGTCATGGCCAAACGTTATCTCTTCTCGTCCACGCTTCTCGCACAGAATGAAAGCCGCCCCCTCCGCTGAGCCCGTCTAGGCAGGGGGCGTACTGACCATCGTTATCCTCCTGCTCCTCCCTGGTTAGCTGGTACATGATGGAGGCTCCGACCGCGCCGCTGCCGCCGCCGGCCGACGGGCCGGCCGGCGGCGGCCCGGCGGAGGCGCGCGGCTGCAGCGGCGGCGCCGGGCTGCGCGAGCGCGACGCGCTCGACCCGCCGCCGGCCGACGCCACGATCGGGTCGACGGCGAACAGCTCCTCGGAGCCCTGAAGCGCCTCCTGGCCGGTCTGCGCCAGCTGGAACGGCGCCGTCGGCCGTGCCACACCCATGCGCACGGGCGCGATCAGGCTGCTCGCCGTCTGGCAGAGCTCCTCAACGGCCGGCGACAGCAGACTGTGGAACACCAGCCGGCACCGCTGGATGGTACTGGTGCCGGAGCTGCGAGCAGAAGGGGGCGGTGTCAGAGATGGAGCCGGAGCTGCGGGCAGAAGGGGGGGGTGTCAGAGATGGAGCCGGAGCTGCGGGCAGAAGGGGGCGGTGTCAGAGATGGTGCCGGAGCTGCGGGCAGAAGGGGACGGTGTCAGAGATGGTGCCGGAGCTGCGGGCAGAAGGGGGGGGGGTGTCAGAGATGGTGCCGGAGCTGCGGGCAGCAGGGGGGGGGGGGGGTGTCAGAGATGGTGCCGGAGCTGCAGGCAGAAGGAGGCGGTGTCAGAGATGGTGCCGGAGCTGCGAGCAGAAGGGAACGCTTTCAACTACATACATTCAAATATTGTTCATATTACCCTTACTTTGTATTCATTCCCGTTCCAAAATATATTATCGAGGCAAAATCGCACACGACTCTGCGCGCATACATCTCCGGATTCTAACAGCAAGTGTAAGAAGCACAATCTTAGCGCCTGACCCACCCCTGCTATACACACTAATGACACCTACCTCTTCTTCTTGACACCGGTGGGCGGCGTCTCCACACTAAGGATGACGAAGATGCGCGCCACGGAGCGGACGAAGCGGCGCGCCACCGCCGTGGCCGCCTCCGGCTGGCTGCGCATCTCCCGGATCAGCGTCGTCAGCAGCACGTTCAGCATCTGTCGGCGGCACGTCCAGTCAGCGCGTCAGTGATGCGGACACGGGAGGACCCCGGCCATCGCGAGCTGCGAGCCGACATGCGGCCGACTATTGGAAACGGTAACGATCTGACACACTACATAACTGCAGCTGACACACTACTTATTGCGCTAACACTCTTAGAGCTACCTAATCGCGATATCAATGGCAAAGTGCGCGGAAGTCACAGCCTCGTTTTGAACGTCACTTCCATGCGTGGTATGCACCGATCTCAGATTTTTACAAACCGAAATATATCGCACTTCCCTATTTGACAGTGAGGTGACTAGCAGTTCACACACTTGCAGTCCATCGCGACCATCCGTACAGAGCTGCGAACTGTCACGCGGCAAACGGAGGAGGACGTGTCACGCCCACCATACGTACCTAGACGGAGCACTTGACGAGCAGGCAGTGGACGAACTTGTCCAGCAGACGGAAGAGGACGTGTCACGCCCACCATACGTACCTAGACGGAGCAATTGACGAGCAGGCAGTGGACGAACTTGTCCAGCAGACGGAAGAGGACGTGTCACGCCCACCATACGTACCTAGACGGAGCAATTGACGAGCAGGCAGTGGACGAACTTGTCCAGCAGACGGAAGAGGACGTGTCACCCCCACCTTACGTACCTCGACGGAGCACTTGACGAGCAGGCAGTGGACGAACTTGTCCAGCAGACGGAAGAGGACGTGTCACGCCCACCATACGTACCTAGACGGAGCACTTGACGAGCAGGCAGTGGACGAACTTGTCCAGCAGACGGAAGAGGACGTGTCACCCCCACCATACGTACCTCGACGGAGCACTTGACGAGCAGACAGTGGACGAACTTGTCCAGCAGTGTGGTTCCTGTCTGTCCGAGCCCACCGCGGGCGGTGGCGGACGGCGCCGAGTCCGCGCCGGCCGCAGTGCTGCCTGGGGTCACACAAGCCGCAGCGGGGTCAGTCGGCGTCCCGAGTCACACGAGTCGGAGTCACCAGTCACACGGCCGCCAGTCACACGGCCGATATCAGATACAAATGGCTAACCATGGACAGGGGTAACCGATTTAAAAAAAAACACAATTTATGCAAGACAAATATATCTGAATGTATTTACAAATATTGAACTCCAGTCCTACCAATTCGCTGTCTTGGCCTCCAGGCTACAACTGTCCGCTGCGTGCACCACCAGCAGGACTGCGGGCCTGGCAGCCTGGCGCCTGCCATCTGTCCTCTTCAGTTACACTCACTTCAGCTCTGTTACCCAGCAGGACTGCGGGCCTGGCGCCTGCCATCTGTCTTCTCCAGTTACGCTCACTTCAGCTGTTACCCAGTAGGACTGCGGGCCTGGCAGCCTGGTGCCTGTCCTCTTCAGTTACACTCACTTCAGCTCTGTTACCCAGCAGCACTGCGGGCGCCTGCCATCTGTCCTCTTCAGTTACGCTCACTTCAGCTCTGTTACCCAGCAGGACTGCGGGCCTGGCAGCCTGGCGCCTGTCCTCTTCAGTTACACTCACTTCAGCTCTGTTACCCAGCAGCTGTCTCGCCTACGCGGCAGCCGTTACCTGTGTAGCGTCTCCCTCAGTCGAGCCAGCCGTTACCTGTGTAGCGTCTCCCTCAGTCGAGTCAGCCGTTACCTGTGTAGCGTCTCCCTCAGTCGAGTCAGCCGTTACCTGTGTAGCGTCTCCCTCAGTCGAGTTAGCCGTTACCTGTGTAGCGTCTCCCTCAGTCGAGCCAGCCGTTACCTGTGTAGCGTCTCCCTCAGTCGAGTCAGCCGTTACCTGTGTAGCGTCTCCCTCAGTCGAGTCAGCCGTTACCTGTGTAGCGTCTCCCTCAGTCGAGTCAGCCGTTACCTGTGTAGCGTCTCCCTCAGTCGAGTCAGCCGTTACCTGTGTAGCGTCTCCCTCAGTCGAGTCAGCCGTTACCTGTGTAGCGTCTCCCTCAGTCGAGTCAGCCGTTACCTGTGTAGCGTCTCCCTCAGTCGAGTCAGCCGTTACCTGTGTAGCGTCTCCCTCAGTCGAGTCAGCCGTTACCTGTGTAGCGTCTCCCTCAGTCGAGTCAGCCGTTACCTGTGTAGCGTCTCCCTCAGTCGAGCCAGCCGTTACCTGTGTAGCGTCTCCCTCAGTCGATTCAGCCGTTACCTGTGTAGCGTCTCCCTCAGTCGAGTCAGCCGTTACCTGTGTAGCGTCTCCCTCAGTCGATTCAGCCGTTACCTGTGTAGCGTCTCCCTCAGTCGATTCAGCCGTTACCTGTGTAGCGTCTCCCTCAGTCGAGTCAGCCGTTACCTGTGTAGCGTCTCCCTCAGTCGAGTCAGCCGTTACCTGTGTAGCGTCTCCCTCAGTCGCGTCAGCCGTTACCTGTGTAGCGTCTCCCTCAGTCGAGTCAGCCGTTACCTGTGTAGCGTCTCCCTCAGTCGAGTCAGCCGTTACCTGTGTTGATCATGGCGCTAACCGCCGGCCAGTCCTTCATCAGTGTCTCCAGCGCGCGGCGGGCGAACCGCGGCGGCTCCAGGTCGTGATCCGGCATCTCAATGTCTGTACAAAACACAGAGACACACATACGATGGTGAACACCCAGACACCCGCCGCTGGCCCACTGGTGGCACCCGACAATGTATAGCTTAGTTTAACAAATACCGATCAGTTAGGTCACGATCACCCTCGGGAATTCCATCAATGTTTCGCTTTACACCCTTGTGTAAACGCTTATGAAACTATTCAGTGCAGAATGAGAGCGGACTGATTACACTGGTACAATGTGTTTGGTCATTATTCAATTCGGGGGAGGGGCGGGTGGTGGCAGCGGCTCTGACCATTCTCTATCTACTCCCTCAATGTGACTGAATCACGCAGTGTAATCGCTGTGTATACGGCGCAGGGTATCCTTCTTCATCGACAAGTGAACCCGATACATGGAAGCAGCAACAAATAAGTAGAAATAGCGCCGGGTGAGTACCCCGTGAGCTCCACCCGCGCTGCCCGGGCCGGGGCCGAGCTAGCTCTTACCGAGTTCGGCCGTCTTGCGGACGGAGGAGGCGGCGCGGGGCCGCGGCCGGTACACCTTCTGCTCGGTGGTCTGCCGGCCCACAGTCTGTGCCAGGAACAGCAGGATGTTCTCCCCTCTGCAGGCCGGGTACGGTGGCAGTCAGCGTCAGCACAGGCCGGGTACGGTGGCAGTCAGCGTCAGCACAGGCCGGGTACGGCGGCAGTCAGCGTCAGCACAGGCCGGGTACGGCGGCAGTCAGCGTTAGCACAGGCCGGGGACGGCGGCAGTCAGCGTTAGCACAGGCCGGGTACGGCGGCAGTCAGCGTCAGCACAGGCCGGGTACGGCGGCAGTCAGCGTTAGCACAGGCCGGGGACGGCGGGAGTCAGCGTTAGCACAGGCCGGGTACGGCGGCAGTCAGCGTCAGCACAGGCCGGGGACGGCGGGAGTCAGCGTTAGCACAGGCCGGGTACGGCGGGAGTCAGCGTTAGCACAGGCCGGGGACGGCGGGAGTCAGCGTTAGCACAGGCCGGGGACGGCGGGAGTCAGCGTCAGTACGTCAGTATCGGCCGGGGACGGCGGGAGTCAGCGTCAGTACGTCAGTACGTCAGTACGTCAGTACGTCAGTACGTCAGTATCGGCCGGGGACGGCGGGAGTCAGCGTCAGTACGTCAGTACGTCAGTACGTCAGTACGTCAGTACGTCAGTATCGGCCGGGGACGGCTGCAGTCAGCGTCAGTACGTCAGTACGTCAGTACGTCAGTACGTCAGTACGTCAGTATCGGCCGGGGACGGCGGGAGTCAGCGTCAGTACGTCAGTACGTCAGTACGTCAGTACGTCAGTACGTCAGTATCGGCCGGGGACGGCGGGAGAGATGATAAGACGTCAGTACGTCAGTACGTCAGTACGTCAGTATCGGCCGGGGACGGCGGGAGAGATGATAAGACGTCAGTACGTCAGTACGTCAGTACGTCAGTATCGGCCGGGGACGGCGGGAGAGATGATAAGACGTCAGTACGTCAGTACGTCAGTACGTCAGTATCGGCCGGGGACGGCGGGAGAGATGATAAGACGTCAGTACGTCAGTATCGGCCGGGGACGGCGGGAGAGATGATAAGACGTCAGTACGTCAGTACGTCAGTACGTCAGTATCGGCCGGGGACGGCGGGAGAGATGATAAGACGTCAGTACGTCAGTATCGGCCGGGGACGGCGGGAGAGATGATAAGACGTCAGTACGTCAGTACGTCAGTACGTCAGTACGTCAGTATCGGCCGGGGACGGCGGGAGAGATGATAAGACGTCAGTACGTCAGTACGTCAGTACGTCAGTATCGGCCGGGGACGGCGGGAGAGATGATAAGACGTCAGTACGTCAGTATGTCAGTACGTCAGTATCGGCCGGGGACGGCGGGAGAGATGATAAGACGTCAGTACGTCAGCACGTCAGTACGTCAGTATCGGCCGGGGACGGCGGGAGAGATGATAAGACGTCAGTACGAGTCGCACACAAACGCAGACAGTGGCTAGATGACGTACGCCGTATTAATTAGTCGAAAGCCCTCAATCCTGCGGAGTCCCGTGAAGCTTCCGACAAATTAATACCGGCAAAATATGTGATGTGGCAGACAGAATAAATACTATCTCTCTGTAGTCTCTCTGCCCTTGTCATAGCCTGAATTTAGATGTTTCCACAATCCCCCCCCCCCCCCGGATCTGACACGGTATGCGGCGAGCGTCAAGCGGACCGTACCGTGCGTTGGTGTGACTGGCCAGGTCGGTCTCGGCCACCAGCCGGCACAGCAGATCGTAGCGCGGGGCCTGCGAGCCACTGATGAGCGTCTTACACTTGCACTTCTCCCAGCAGTCGCAGTAGGCTGACGGTGAGGTGTTCTTCACCTGAGGACGCCGGAGACGGGGAGATGGCAGGGCGGCGCGGGTCGACACCGAGTGATCACGACGGTCACAAGTTACAAATCAGCCGCCACCGGCCCGCGTGCTTCAGAGCGCGCCAGCCGATACACCCATAGAGAATTTCAGCACGCTTACTGGTGACTGAAGAGGCCATATTGACCACACACGCGACACAAAAGTTACGATACATCACTCATGCGATGCCTCCATCTGTGTTGTGAGACCACACAAAAGTTGCTTCGATTCGCATCAATTCAAAGTGTCCGTAATAGAGTGGCCGGTTTTCAGTTCCTATTTCTGCTGTGGCCGGCCCGGCTGGGCGACACTCACCCTGTAGTCGTGTCCCTTGTGGCAGATGCGCGCACACTCTGTACAGCAGCAGAGCGATCCCACCAGACCGCAGGTGCGACACTCGAAGATATCCTGCCGAGCGGCCCGAGCCGGCGGTCAGCACAGTACCCACAGTCAGCACAACACAGTCAGCACAGGCTGAGTCAGCACAGTACAGTACCCACAGTCAGCACAGTACAGTCGGTATAGCGGTCTAGAGTCGGTGGTCGGCACAGAGTCCAAGAAGCTTGACTGCACACAGCACACACGTCCGCACAATGATAATGGCAATGCTCAAATGTCCACATATTACTTACACAGAAAGTCGCTAATGACATCATCTAACACCAGTCACAATTTCGCAAGCTGAAGCATACCATACCAATGAGCTACCCAGTGATGATGACGATGATGATGATGATGATTGGGGCTTAAAGGGACTATCCCACCTGCCCAAAAGTTGCCAAATGTATGCCGCTTGTGGTGCAAAATATGAAGCAATTGCTGCCGAACACGATTATGACATTTGTTTCTCGCAAACAGTGCTCAATTTCATAAAAGTTAAGTTTTAATATTTGGTTTGATGACGGCATATTGAGCTCTAGAGAGCTACACAGAAATCATTTACGCTGCCAAAGTATGGGCACAATTATTTCGAGACAATTCTGGCGCTTTGAATACAAAACAAACCAATTACCAAACCATTGACACGTAGCAAATATCTCCAAGGTTCACCTTAAAACAAGCCGACTATCATTAACAGTTGGGTAAAGAGACGACGCTGTCGGTTTAGAGGCCCTATTCAAATACACATGGGCCTTATTTTTTACAGATGTCAAAATCAAACTCGAATATATTTTTGCTTAGATCATAATTGTGGTTGTTTTAACTGCTACCATACTTAATTTCAATGCCAAGCCATCACAATGGCTATCTCAACTCAAATATAATGTTAAGGTGGGATAGTCCCTTTAACCCTATTTGTAACAGGGGGGGGGGGCGGATTCCGCCCCCCCCCCCCCCCCCCTCATGTTTTTCGCAGATATCTCCAGAACGGCTGGGAGCAGGCCCATGAAATTTTGGGACTTTTCATAGAATTGAACTCCGCATTTGGAGTCAAAATTTTGAGTTCTTAACTTGAACAGAGGCGGTTCCAGGGCACAGTTTTCGGTGGGTTCGGAGGCGACATTTGGCGAAAATACGGAAATGCGATCTTCACGGTTTCTTCCTAACTGCATCAAGTATGAAGGAGTTACATCGGCTTACCGTGATTGCAACAAGTGCAAATTAGATGATGTTAATGAAATATCATACAAAATTGTATGGCAGAGGCGGTTTCAGGGGCTTGAAAAGGGGGGGGGGGGTTTCCAGGAAGTATGCAATGCTTGGCGGGAAGCCAATAGAGCAATGTAAGGGGCATTTATAGCTATCAAGATGTAAAAGATAGCTTCTGCTTCCATTATTTGCATAATTTATTACATATAGAGTTTCAGGGGCGTGTTCAGGAACATGAAAAGGGGGGTGACTGGCATGGTGATGACGATATGCCAGCGATAACGACGCAATATACGTTTAGCTTATAATAATATATGCACATATGAGACCAGAAAAGGGAATAAAGTCATTTTTTGCAGAGGCGCGCTCAGGAATGGAAGAAAGGGGGTCATATTATTGCAAGGAATCTAAGAGGCATGGGCGTACAATGACATAACATACTGCAGTTTTCGGATGAAACACGCACCACAGGCTACTCTACGAACGATTATAAGATAATAGGCGAGTCCAGGTAGGGTAAAAAGGGCGGTAAGCAATGTTAATTGAAGTTGTAAGTGAAATAGTCACTGTTTACTAGTTAGTATCATAATAGCGGATAATGCACTTATCAAAAGGTCTTGCGCCGCCCTAGTTTGGATCCTGGATACGCCTATGATGAAGTACAACATGCAAAAAGGAACTATCTATGATCAGTAACATATTTATAGTGCTGGGTAGCAACTTGTCTGCGGTTAATATTTTTCCCAATTGTACCCCCCCCCCCTTTTTCACTAACCTGGTACCGCCTATGGCAAAAAAATATGATTTTTAACTGTTTTTTCTAATGTCTCAATCACATACCATTTCATTTATCAAAAAACAACATAAAAAATGGTTATATTACGCATTTACTTCACCCCCATATTGAGTGACCTGCACACGCCTATGATTTTTGCATTTTCAAACGTCACAGTCATATATCAATTTCCGATTCAATCTCTATAGATTCCTATTAGTTGTGTTAAAATCGGTCGATAAACATGAAAGCTATGTTGGATCAAAAATACCACTAAAATTTGTAGTTTTTGCCCCCCTGTCGCCCCCCTATCCTATTTTTTTTTTCTTATTTATAAATGTAGATCGTGTTGAGAGGAACCAAACACCGCTTCATTTTTGAAAATCGGACGGTTAGATCTCGAGATCTCCGGGGGGGGGGGCGGAATCCGCGCCCCCCCCCCCCCTGTTACAAATAGGGGTAGCCAGGAGCCTGTTACAAATAGGGTTAAGGGCGCCGCAACAATATAGTTATATGGCGCCCATGCCGAGCTATGCAGTGAGAGGGGAACATTAATGTAGCCCGATCAATGAACTTCTTGTAGTAGATTTCCACAGCAAACGAATACACATTAACTTTGCCTAATGAATCCCGAGAGCATTCACCTCAACACTTTCCACACTCCCTCCTGTCAGCAGGCCCTGCTTTAGCCCCCTCTACGTCCCACTCCGTCCTGTCAGCAGGCCCTGCTTTAGCCCCCTATACGTCCCACTCCGTCCTGTCAGCAGGCCCTGATTTAGCCCCCTCTACGTCCCACTCCGTCCTGTCAGCAGGCCCTGCTTTAGCCCCCTCTACGTCCCACTCCGTCCTGTCAGCAGGCCCTGATTTAGCCCCCTCTACGTCCCACTCCGTCCTGTCAGCAGGCCCTGATTTAGCCCCCTCTACGTCCCACTCCGTCCTGTCCGCAGGCCCTGCTTTAGCCCCCTCTACGTCCCACTCCGTCCCGTCACCAGGCCCTGCTTTAGCCCCCTCTACGTCCCACACTCCCTCCTGTCAACAGGCCCTGCTTTAGCCCCTCTACGTCCCACTCCGTCCTGTCAGCAGGCCCTGCTTTAGCCCCTCTACGTCCCACTCCGTCCTGTCAGCAGGCCCTGCTTTAGCCCCCTCTACGTCCCACTCCGTCCCGTCACCAGGCCCTGCTTTAGCCCCCTCTACGTCCCACTCCGTCCCGTCACCAGGCCCTGCTTTAGCCCCCTCTACGTCCCACTCCGTCCCGTCACCAGGCCCTGCTTTAGCCCCTCTACGTCCCACTCCGTCCTGTCAGCAGGCCCTGCTTTAGCCCCTCTACGTCCCACACTCCCTCCTGTCACCAGGCCCTGATTTAGCCCCTCTACGTCCCACTCCGTCCTGTCAGCAGGCCCTGCTTTAGCCCCCTCTACGTCCCACACTCCCTCCTGTCACCAGGCCCTGATTTAGCCCCTCTACGTCCCACTCCGTCCTGTCAGCAGGCCCTGCTTTAGCCCCCTCTACGTCCCACTCCGTCCTGTCAGCAGGCCCTGCTTTAGCCCCCTCTACGTCCCACTCGGTCCGACTTCACCAGCCGACCCCCCACTCTGCCTGTCCCAGCTGGCCCGACCCCTGCCCAGCCGGCGGCGCTGTGCTCTGACCTGGTTGACGTGCTCGGCGCCGGTCCACGTGAAGCTGCACGTGTCGTTGCAGCAGAGCACGTACATGGGGTTGTCGTCGGCCGAGCTGCCAGCCGGGTAGGTCATCGACAGCAGCGTCTGCTGGCAGCCCTCCGCGTCGGCCGGGTGCAGCTCCTGACACACGCACACGGATACAATCAGTCAGACACACGTCGTACAGACAGCTGGTCGTGTCACGGCTCACGGTTCACGATGTCACATGCGGGCGATGAGCCTGGGACTCAGTCCCTCAAAGACCCATATCCAGTCCTACCCAGGTGTAATTGGTGAGCATAGCATCAGTGTACCTCAAAACACGTCATATCCAGTCATACCCAGGTGTAATTGGTGAGCATAGCATCAGTGTACCTCAAAACACGTCATATCCAGTCATACCCAGGTGTAATTGGTGAGCATAGCATCAGTGTACCTCAAAACACGTCATATCCAGTCCTACCCAGGTGTAATTGGTGAGCATAGCATCAGTGTACCTCAAAACACGTCATATCCAGTCATACCCAGGTGTAATTGGTGAGCATAGCATCAGTGTACCTCAAAACACGTCATATCCAGTCATACCCAGGTGTAATTGGTGAGCATAGCATCAGTGTACCTCAAAACACGTCATATCCAGTCATACCCAGGTGTAATTGGTGAGCATAGCATCAGTGTACCTCAAAACACGTCATATCCAGTCCTACCCAGGTGTAATTGGTGAGCATAGCATCAGTGTACCTCAAAACACGTCATATCCAGTCATACCCAGGTGTAATTGGTGAGCATAGCATCAGTGTACCTCAAAACACGTCACATCCAGTCATACCCAGGTGTAATTGGTGAGCATAGCATCAGTGTACCTCAAAACACGTCATATCCAGTCATACCCAGGTGTAATTGGTGAGCATAGCATCAGTGTACCTCAAAACACGTCATATCCAGTCCTACCCAGGTGTAATTGGTGAGCATAGCATCAGTGTACCTCAAAACACGTCATATCCAGTCATACCCAGGTGTAATTGGTGAGCATAGCATCAGTGTACCTCAAAACACGTCATATCCAGTCCTACCCAGGTGTAATTGGTGAGCATAGCACCCATATCCAGTCCTACCCAGGTGTAATTGGTGAGCATAGCACCCATATCCAGTCCTACCCAGGTGTAATTGGTGAGCATAGCATCAGTGTACCTCAAAACACGTCATATCCAGTCCTACCCAGGTGTAATTGGTGAGCATAGCATCAGTGTACCTCAAAACACGTCATATCCAGTCATACCCAGGTGTAATTGGTGAGCATAGCATCAGTGTACCTCAAAACACGTCATATCCAGTCCTACCCAGGTGTAATTGGTGAGCATAGCATCAGTGTACCTCAAAACACGTCATATCCAGTCATACCCAGGTGTAATTGGTGAGCATAGCATCAGTGTACCTCAAAACACGTCATATCCAGTCCTACCCAGGTGTAATTGGTGAGCATAGCATCAGTGTACCTCAAAACACGTCATATCCAGTCCTACCCAGGTGTAATTGGTGAGCATAGCATCAGTGTACCTCAAAACACGTCATATCCAGTCATACCCAGGTGTAATTGGTGAGCATAGCATCAGTGTACCTCAAAACACGTCACATCCAGTCATACCCAGGTGTAATTGGTGAGCATAGCATCAGTGTACCTCAAAACACGTCATATCCAGTCATACCCAGGTGTAATTGGTGAGCATAGCATCAGTGTACCTCAAAACACGTCACATCCAGTCACACCCAGGTGTAATTGGTGAGCATAGCATCAGTGTACCTCAAAACACGTCATATCCAGTCATACCCAGGTGTAATTGGTGAGCATAGCATCAGTGTACCTCAAAACACGTCATATCCAGTCCTACCCAGGTGTAATTGGTGAGCATAGCACCCATATCCAGTCCTACCCAGGTGTAATTGGTGAGCATAGCACCCATATCCAGTCCTACCCAGGTGTAATTGGTGAGCATAGCATCAGTGTACCTCAAAACACGTCATATCCAGTCATACCCAGGTGTAATTGGTGAGCATAGCATCAGTGTACCTCAAAACACGTCATATCCAGTCCTACCCAGGTGTAATTGGTGAGCATAGCATCAGTGTACCTCAGAACACGTCATATCCAGTCCTACCCAGGTGTAATTGGTGAGCATAGCATCAGTGTACCTCAAAACACGTCATATCCAGTCCTACCCAGGTGTAATTGGTGAGCATAGCATCAGTGTACCTCAAAACACGTCATATCCAGTCCTACCCAGGTGTAATTGGTGAGCATAGCATCAGTGTACCTCAAAACACGTCACATCCAGTCCTATCCAGGTGTAATTGGTGAGCATAGCACCCATATCCAGTCCTACCCAGGTGTAATTGGTGAGCATAGCATCAGTGTACCTCAAAACACGTCATATCCAGTCATACCCAGGTGTAATTGGTGAGCATAGCATCAGTGTACCTCATAACACGTCATATCCAGTCCTACCCAGGTGTAATTGGTGAGCATAGCATCAGTGTACCTCAAAACACGTCATATCCAGTCATACCCAGGTGTAATTGGTGAGCATAGCATCAGTGTACCTCAAAACACGTCATATCCAGTCATACCCAGGTGTAATTGGTGAGCATAGCATCAGTGTACCTCAAAACACGTCACATCCAGTCATACCCAGGTGTAATTGGTGAGCATAGCATCAGTGTACCTCAAAACACGTCATATCCAGTCATACCCAGGTGTAATTGGTGAGCATAGCATCAGTGTACCTCAAAACACGTCATATCCAGTCATACCCAGGTGTAATTGGTGAGCATAGCATCAGTGTACCTCAAAACACGTCATATCCAGTCCTACCCAGGTGTAATTGGTGAGCATAGCATCAGTGTACCTCAAAACACGTCACATCCAGTCATACCCAGGTGTAATTGGTGAGCATAGCACCCATATCCAGTCATACCCAGGTGTAATTGGTGAGCATAGCACCCATATCCAGTCCTACCCAGGTGTAATTGGTGAGCATAGCATCAGTGTACCTCAAAACACGTCACATCCAGTCATACCCAGGTGTAATTGGTGAGCATAGCACCCATATCCAGTCCTACCCAGGTGTAATTGGTGAGCATAGCACCCATATCCAGTCATACCCAGGTGTAATTGGTGAGCATAGCACCCATATCCAGTCATACCCAGGTGTAATTGGTGAGCATAGCATCAGTGTACCTCAAAACACGTCACACTCTGAAAGCCACCGAAGGAAAGTACGGCTACCGCGAATCTTCCATCGGCCGGAGCGTAGAAGCTTGCTAGTTGCTCTCAGCTTTCGAATGACACCATCCATTTATGCATTTTCATATCGCGAGTTCCACTTTTGAAGAAAACCATTCATTAGCCTGAACACGTTTGATAAACGTATTTCGAATATTGCGTTCCAAGCAAATAAATATAGCAAGAAAAACTTTAAAAAAACATTTTCGTCCCTGTCCCGCACACCGTGCGCGCCCGTGCCCGTTACATCCTTTGCGTTCGTAACATTTGTGATCCTCAGTGCGGTGCGCCCGTGCCAGTTACCTCTGCGATTCTCTACGCCGGGTACCGACGTCCGTTACCTTGGCGATCCTCTGTGCGGTGTCGAGCAGCTGGGTGGCGGCGCGGTACGCGCGGCCGCAGACCGCCTGCATGAACGGTGTGTATCCCTGCACGTCGCGGCCACACAGCAGCTCCCGCAGGTACGGCGCCAGCGCAGCACTCTCACAGATCCGCCACAGCGCCTTGTGCGCGTTCGCCTTGCGCTCGCCGGGGTCGGTGAAGATGGTCGGCATGCTGGGGCCTGGCGGTGAGGGGAGGCATGGTCAGCAGGGACAGACGATGGTTAGGGTCTGGTGGTGAGGGGAGGGGAGGCATGGTCAGCAGGGACAGACGATGGTTAGGGCCTGGTGGTGAGGGGAGGGTGGTCAGCAGGGACAGACGATGGTTAGGGCCTGGTGGCGAGGGGAGGGTGGTCAGCAGGGACAGACGATGGTTAGGGCCAGGCGGTGAGGGGAGGGTGGTCACTGGTCAGCAGGGACAGACGATGGTTAGGGCCTGGTGGTGAGGGGAGGGTGGTCAGCAGGGACAGACGATGGTTAGGGCCAGGCGGTGAGGGGAGGGTGGTCAGCAGGGACAGACGATGGTTAGGGCCAGGCGGTGAGGGGAGGCATGGCCAGCAGGGACAGACGATGGTTAGGGCCTGGCGGTGAGGGGAGGGGTGGTCACTGGTCAGCAGGGACAGACGATGGTTAGGGCCTGGTGGTGAGGGGAGGGGTGGTCACTGGTCAGCAGGGACAGACGATGGTTAGGGCCTGGTGGTGAGGGGAGGGTGGTCAGCAGGGACAGACGATGGTTAGGGCCTGGTGGTGAGGGGAGGCATGGTCAGCAGGGACAGACGATGGTTAGGGCCTGGTGGTGAGGGGAGGGTGGTCAGCAGGGACAGACGATGGTTAGGGCCAGGCGGTGAGGGGAGGCATGGTCAGCAGGGACAGACGATGGTTAGGGCCTGGTGGTGAGGGGAGGGTGGTCAGCAAGGACAGACGATGGTTAGGGCCAGGCGGTGAGGGGAGGGGTGGTCACTGGTCAGCAGGAACAGACGATGGTTAGGGCCTGGTGGTGAGGGGAGGGTGGTCAGCAAGGACAGACGATGGTTAGGGCCAGGCGGTGAGGGGAGGGGTGGTCACTGGTCAGCAGGGACAGACGATGGTTAGGGCCTGGTGGTGAGGGGAGGGTGGTCAGCAGGGACAGACGTGGTTAGGGCCAGGCGGTGAGGGGAGGGTGGTCAGCAGGGACAGACGATGGTTAGGGCCTGGCGGTGAGGGGAGGGGTGGTCACTGGTCAGTAGGGACAGACGATGGTTAGGGCCTGGTGGTGAGGGGAGGGGTGGTCACTGGTCAGCAGGGACAGACGATGGTTAGGGCCTGGTGGTGAGGGGAGAGTGGTCAGCAGGGACAGACGATGGTTAGGGCCTGGCGGTGAGGGGAAGGTGGTCAGCAGGGACAGACGATGGTTAGGGCCAGGCGGTGAGGGGAGAGTGGTCAGCAGGGACAGACGATGGTTAGGGCCTGGCGGTGAGGGGAGGGTGGTCAGCAGGGACAGACGATGGTTAGGGCCTGGTGGTGAGGGGAGGGGTGGTCACTGGTCAGCAGGGACAGACGATGGTTAGGGCCAGGCGGTGAGGGGAAGGTGGTCAGCAGGGACAGACGATGGTTAGGACCTGGTGGTGAGGGGAGGGGTGGTCACTGGTCAGCAGGGACAGACGATGGTTAGGGCCTGGTGGTGAGGGGAGGGGTGGTCACTGGTCAGCAGGGACAGACGATGGTTAGGGCCTGGTGGTGAGAGGAGAGTGGTCAGCAGGGACAGACGATGGTTAGGGCCTGGCGGTGAAGGGAAGGTGGTCAGCAGGGACAGACGATGGTTAGGGCCTGGTGGTGAGGGGAGAGTGGTCAGCAGGGACAGACGATGGTTAGGGCCTGGCGGTGAGGGGAGGGTGGTCAGCAGGGACAGACGATGGTTAGGGCCTGGTGGTGAGGGGAGGGTGGTCAGCAGGGACAGACGATGGTTAGGGCCTGGCGGTGAGGGGAGGGTGGTCAGCAGGGACAGACGATGGTTAGGGCCTGGTGGTGAGGGGAGGGTGGTCACTGGTCAGCAGGGACAGACGATGGTTAGGGCCAGGCGGTGAGGGGAGGGTGGTCACTGGTCAGTAGGGAGAGACGATGGTTAGATTGACAGGGGCCAGTTGGTAGTCAGACGGACCTTAGAGATGGTTCAGGTATGAAAGGGGAATGAATAGGTTAGGAATAAATCACCTCACAAGGAGTTAATAGTTAGTCATATCAACAATAGAACAAATTATATTTAATTGCTTTCCTCACGTCACGCGAACCCCAGTTGTGAGACATTACCAATAACTCGGTGGTATTGGTGGCGCAGCTGAAAGGGAATAGTTCACCTTTACATGGGGTTTTTAACTGAGATAGCAGATTTGTAGAGCAGATCGAAAAATGGGTTGTGGTTAGAGCTCTTCATGGAGTGTGAATCCCATATGGGAATGGGAACGGGACGGGAATGGGTGGGAATGGGACAAATTTTTGGGAAATTAACAGGTTGGAACGGGTATATGACCATATATTTTTTAGCACCACAAAAAGTTAAAGATACTGAAACGGGTGGGAATGGGAGCCCCATCAATTATGAATTCGGATTGGAACGGGTTTGGGTCTGGCTGAATGGGCTGGAACGGGATGGAGGCTGAACATGTGTCCCATGGAGTCCCATTAGAGGGACGGATTTTGGGACATGTGTTTGACTCCGTTCACACGCATTGTGTTTAGTACCCCTGGACGTTATTTTGCAGTGGGTAATTTCATCTAATATCATCTGCATGGATCACAATTGTATTTTGGGGCATAGGCGGTCACAGGTATGCAATTAGGGGGAGTTGTGGACCCATGGTGTGACACTACATAGCAAAATGTATCGATAAGCAAAACTAGTGACAACAAAAGACAAAGTTCAGTTCCCCTCCCCTTCCCCTCCTGAGCACGCCCCTGCACAAATAAAAAAACTGTGATAATCTACCTTTCCATGCATACACATGTAATTATAAGCATCTAAAACAGAAATCAAGTCGGTAAAAATAGTATAGTGGCATCTTTAGATACCCCTTGTGAATTCCCTGAGGACGCCATTGGGTTAATTTCCCCATTTGTGTAATGATTATATGTTAGAGCATACAATTAGGTAGCGAAATGCAACATGAGAAAATTGCGTTCAAACAACGTCTCAGGGCAAGAATATAATAATGCATGTTTTACCCCCCATTTTTTGCTACCTGTATCCGCCCATGACAAAAAAAAAATCATATTTATGAAAACAGGAATGTAGTTCATGCTCCACGGAATCGACTGCCGATTTCCCAAAGTTAATCGGCCCAGCGGTTTCCGAGATACGAGGGGGGAGAATGAGCCTCCCCCCCCCCCCACACACACACACCACACACCCCCGACAGTTTCGTATATTTTTCCTCCCGACAGTAATAAGGTTAAACTGAACATCAGCAGATATATTGAGTCACAAAATACTGAACAAAGCCACCTCAACAGTTCACCGATTCGCCGCTGCCCAGCCGGCCGGTCGTGCCGTGAAGAGGCCCGGCAGTGCCACTGACCGATCTGTCTGGAGGTGGAGGGAGGCCCACTGACCGATCTGTCTGGAGGTGGAGGGAGGCCCACTGACCGATCTGTCTGGAGGTGGAGGGAGGCCCACTGACCGATCTGTCTGGAGGTGGAGGGAGACCCACTGACAGATCTGTCTGGAGGTGGAGGGAGGAGGGGGGCCCACTGACCGATCTGTCTGGAGGTGGAGGGAGGCCCACTGACTGATCTGTCTGGAGGTGGAGGGAGGAGGGGGGCCCACTGACGGATCTGTCTGGAGGTGGAGGGAGGCCCACTGACCGATCTGTCTGGAGGTGGAGGGAGGAGGGGGGACCACTGACCGATCTGTCTGGAGGTGGAGGGAGGCCCACTGACCGATCTGTCTGGAGGTGGAGGGAGGCCCACTGACCGATCTGTCTGGAGGTGGAGGGAGGCCCACTGACCGATCTGTCTGGAGGTGGAGGGGGGAGGGGGGCCCACTGACCGATCTGTCTGGAGGTGGAGGGAGGCCCACTGACCGATCTGTCTGGAGGTGGAGGGAGGCCCACTGACCGATCTGTCTGGAGGTGGAGGGAGGAGGGGGGCCCACTGACCGATCTGTCTGGAGGTGGAGGGAGGCCCACTGACCGATCTGTCTGGAGGTGGAGGGAGGAGGGGGGCCCACTGACCGATCTGTCTGGAGGTGGAGGGAGGAGGGGGCCCACTGACCGATCTGTCTAGAGGTGGAGGGAGGCCCACTGACCGATCTGTCTGGAGGTGGAGGGAGGCCCACTGACCGATCTGTCTGGAGGTGGAGGGAGGCCCACTGACCGATCTGTCTGGAGGTGGAGGGAGGAGGGGGAACTGACCGATCTGTCTGGAGGTGGAGGGAGGAGGGGGCACACTGACCGATCTGTCTGGAGGTGGAGGGAGGCCCACTGACCGATCTGTCTGGAGGTGGAGGGAGGAGGGGGAACTGACCGATCTGTCTGGAGGTGGAGGGAGGAGGGGGCACACTGACCGATCTGTCTGGAGGTGGAGGGAGGCCCACTGACCGATCCATTTCTAATGCTCACTTTTTCGAGAAATCCACCAAGAGAGTTGGTAAAATTATGTGCTTTTATTCAAGACAGAATATTGCGCCCAAATCACCATGACAAACAGTTGAAACGTCTTCTTTATCATATTTATTCAATGTAAAACATAACGCAACCTCACACACACCCTCAACCCCCTCCTACCCACCCCTGATCCCTGTATCCCTCCTACACCATGAAGGGCACTCTGGCTGCCTTGGAGGTCAGGTTGTCCACGGCCTTGGACACAGTCCAGTCCCTCACGTTTTCACTGCGCCGGATGAAGTGGCCGTGCTCCCCCACCCTCAGGGCCTCTCTGATGACCCCCTCGCTGTGCTGCACCTCGGGGCTATTGATCGCCACCCTCAGCTCATTCTCCTGGCGCACCTGGTCCGTGATGCCCCGCACGCTGCTGCTGTGGTGCTCCAGGACGGAGACCCAGGACTCCACTATCGCCTCCACCCCCTGCGACAGGCAGGCCCTGGCCAGCACGGACAGTACCCCCTCGATGTCCTTGCACAGCTCCTCCTTAGGGTTCAGCAGCTTGGAGATGATCTCCTTGCTGGTGAGCTCCATGGCGCCCTCAACCTTGCCGAGCTGCTCCAGCCGCCTGCAATACTCCCGGTACTGCACCCTCATCTCCTCCTCAGGCACCCTGGCGAACACCGACGGCTCGAAGGAGGCGGCGTTTTTGAAGCTCCTCCAGGTGAGGGTGGAGACGTTCACGGCGCCGTCGGTCTTGATCTTGACCATGTCGGAGGAGATACTGAGAAGCTTCCTGGCGTGGTTGATCATGACCATGTCGGAGGAGATACTGAGAAGCTTCCTGGCGTGGTTGATCTTGACCATGTCGGAGGAGATACTGAGAAGCTTCCTGGCGTGGTTGATCATGACCATGTCGGAGGAGATACTGAGAAGCTTCCTGGCGTGGTTGATCATGACCATGTCGGAGGAGATACTGAGAAGCTTCCTGGCGTGGTTGATCTTGACCATGTCGGAGGAGATACTGAGAAGCTTCCTGGCGTGGTTGCTCTTGACCATGTCGGAGGAGATACTGAGAAGCTTCCTGGCGTGGTTGATCTTGACCATGTCGGAGGAGATACTGAGAAGCTTCCTGGCGTGGTTGATCATGACCATGCCGGAGGAGATACTGAGAAGCTTCCTGGCGTGGTTGATCATGACCATGTCGGAGGAGATACTGAGAAGCTTCCTGGCGTGGTTGATCATGACCATGTCGGAGGAGATACTGAGAAGCTTCCTGGCGTGGTTGATCATGACCATGTCGGAGGAGATACTGAGAAGCTTCCTGGCGTGGTTGATCATGACCATGTCGGAGGAGATACTGAGAAGCTTCCTGGCGTGGTTGATCATGACCATGTCGGAGGAGATACTGAGAAGCTTCCTGGCGTGGTTGATCATGACCATGTCGGAGGAGATACTGAGAAGCTTCCTGGCGTGGTTGATCTTGACCATGTCGGAGGAGATACTGAGAAGCTTCCTGGCGTGGTTGATCATGACCATGTCGGAGGAGATACTGAGAAGCTTCCTGGCGTGGTTGATCATGACCATGTCGGAGGAGATACTGAGAAGCTTCCTGGCGTGGTTGATCATGACCATGTCGGAGGAGATACTGAGAAGCTTCCTGGCGTGGTTGATCATGACCATGTCGGAGGAGATACTGAGAAGCTTCCTGGCGTGGTTGATCATGACCATGTCGGAGGAGATACTGAGAAGCTTCCTGGCGTGGTTGATCATGACCATGTCGGAGGAGATACTGAGAAGCTTCCTGGCGTGGTTGATCATGACCATGTCGGAGGAGATACTGAGAAGCTTCCTGGCGTGGTTGATCTTGACCATGTCGGAGGGGATACTGAGAAGCTTCCTGGCGTGGTTGATCATGACCATGTCGGAGGAGATACTGAGAAGCTTCCTGGCGTGGTTGATCTTGACCATGTCGGAGGAGATACTGAGAAGCTTCCTGGCGTGGTTGATCTTGACCATGTCGGAGGAGATACTGAGAAGCTTCCTGGCGTGGTTGATCTTGACCATGTCGGAGGAGATACTGAGAAGCTTCCTGGCGTGGTTGATCTTGACCATGTCGGAGGAGATACTGAGAAGCTTACTGGCGTGGTTGATCATGACCATGTCGGAGGAGATACTGAGAAGCTTTCTGGCGTGGTTGATCTTGACCATGTCGGAGGAGATACTGAGAAGCTTCCTGGCGTGGTTGATCATGACCATGTCGGAGGAGATACTGAGAAGCTTCCTGGCGTGGTTGATCATGATCATGTCGGAGGAGATACTGAGAAGCTTCCTGGCGTGGTTGATCTTGACCATGTCGGAGGAGATACTGAGAAGCTTCCTGGCGTGGTTGATCTTGACCATGTCGGAGGAGATACTGAGAAGCTTCCTGGCGTGGTTGATCATGACCATGTCGGAGGAGATACTGAGAAGCTTCCTGGCGTGGTTGATCTTGACCATGTCGGAGGAGATACTGAGAAGCTTCCTGGCGTGGTTGATCATGACCATGTCGGAGGAGATACTGAGAAGCTTCCTGGCGTGGTTGATCATGACCATGTCGGAGGAGATACTGAGAAGCTTCCTGGCGTGGTTGATCTTGACCATGTCGGAGGAGATACTGAGAAGCTTCCTGGCGTGGTTGATCATGACCATGTCGGAGGAGATACTGAGAAGCTTCCTGGCGTGGTTGATCATGACCATGTCGGAGGAGATACTGAGAAGCTTCCTGGCGTGGTTGATCATGACCATGTCGGAGGAGATACTGAGAAGCTTCCTGGCGTGGTTGATCTTGACCATGTCGGAGGAGATACTGAGAAGCTTCATGGCGTGGTTGATCTTGACCATGTCGGAGGAGATACTGAGAAGCTTCCTGGCGTGGTTGATCTTGACCATGTCGGAGGAGATACTGAGAAGCTTCCTGGCGTGGTTGATCTTGACCATGTCGGAGGAGATACTGAGAAGCTTCCTGGCGTGGTTGATCATGACCATGTCGGAGGAGATACTGAGAAGCTTCCTGGCGTGGTTGATCATGACCATGTCGGAGGAGATACTGAGAAGCTTCCTGGCGTGCTTGATCTTGACCATGTCGGAGGAGATACTGAGAAGCTTCCTGACGTGGTTGATCATGACAATGTCGGAGGAGATACTGAGAAGCTTCCTGGCGTGGTTGATCATGACCATGTCGGAGGAGATACTGAGAAGCTTCCTGGCGTGGTTGATCTTGACCATGTCGGAGGAGATACTGAGAAGCTTCCTGGCGTGGTTGATCATGACCATGTCGGAGGAGATACTGAGAAGCGTCCTGGCGTGGTTGATCATGACCATGTCGGAGGAGATACTGAGAAGCTTCCTGGCGTGGTTGATCTTGACCATGTCGGAGGAGATACTGAGAAGCTTCCTGGCGTGGTTGATCTTGACCATGTCGGAGGAGATACTGAGAAGCTTCCTGGCGTGGTTGATCATGACCATGTCGGAGGAGATACTGAGAAGCTTCCTGGCGTGGTTGATCATGACCATGTCGGAGGAGATACTGAGAAGCTTCCTGGCGTGGTTGATCTTGACCATGTCGGAGGAGATACTGAGAAGCTTCCTGGCGTGGTTGATCTTGACCATGTCGGAGGAGATACTGAGAAGCTTCCTGGCGTGGTTGATCATGACCATGTCGGAGGAGATACTGAGAAGCTTCCTGGCGTGGTTGATCATGACCATGTCGGAGGAGATACTGAGAAGCTTCCTGGCGTGGTTGATCTTGACCATGTCGGAGGAGATACTGAGAAGCTTCCTGGCGTGGTTGATCATGACCATGTCGGAGGAGATACTGAGAAGCTTCCTGGCGTGGTTGATCATGACCATGTCGGAGGAGATACTGAGAAGCTTCCTGGCGTGGTTGATCTTGACCATGTCGGAGGAGATACTGAGAAGCTTCCTGGCGTGGTTGATCATGACCATGTCGGAGGAGATACTGAGAAGCTTCCTGGCGTGGTTGATCTTGACCATGTCGGAGGAGATACTGAGAAGCTTCCTGGCGTGGTTGATCATGACCATGTCGGAGGAGATACTGAGAAGCTTCCTGGCGTGGTTGATCTTGACCATGTCGGAGGAGATACTGAGAAGCTTCCTGGCGTGGTTGATCATGACCATGTCGGAGGAGATACTGAGAAGCTTCCTGGCGTGGTTGATCTTGACCATGTCGGAGGAGATACTGAGAAGCTTCCTGGCGTGGTTGATCATGACCATGTCGGAGGAGATACTGAGAAGCTTCCTGGCGTGGTTGATCATGACCATGTCGGAGGAGATACTGAGAAGCTTCCTGGCGTGGTTGATCATGACCATGTCGGAGGAGATACTGAGAAGCTTCCTGGCGTGGTTGATCATGACCATGTCGGAGGAGATACTGAGAAGCTTCCTGGCGTGGTTGATCTTGACCATGTCGGAGGAGATACTGAGGAGCTTCCTGGCGTGGTTGATCATGACCATGTCGGAGGAGATACTGAGAAGCTTCCTGGCGTGGTTGATCTTGACCATGTCGGAGGAGATACTGAGAAGCTTCCTGGCGTGGTTGATCTTGACCATGTCGGAGGAGATACTGAGAAGCTTCCTGGCGTGGTTGATCATGACCATGTCGGAGGAGATACTGAGAAGCTTCCTGGCGTGGTTGATCATGACCATGTCGGAGGAGATACTGAGAAGCTTCCTGGCGTGGTTGATCATGACCATGTCGGAGGAGATACTGAGAAGCTTCCTGGCGTGGTTGATCATGACCATGTCGGAGGAGATACTGAGAAGCTTCCTGGCGTGGTTGATCTTGCCATGTCGGAGGAGATACTGAGAAGCTTCCTGGCGTGGTTGATCTTGACCATGTCGGAGGAGATACTGAGAAGCTTCCTGGCGTGGTTGATCTTGACCATGTCGGAGGAGATACTGAGAAGCTTCCTGGCGTGGTTGATCATGACCATGTCGGAGGAGATACTGAGAAGCTTCCTGGCGTGGTTGATCATGACCATGTCGGAGGAGATACTGAGAAGCTTCCTGGCGTGGTTGATCATGACCATGTCGGAGGAGATACTGAGAAGCTTCCTGGCGTGGTTGATCATGACCATGTCGGAGGAGATACTGAGAAGCTTCCTGGCGTGGTTGATCATGACCATGTCGGAGGAGATACTGAGAAGCTTCCTGGCGTGGTTGATCTTGACCATGTCGGAGGAGATACTGAGAAGCTTCCTGGCGTGGTTGATCATGACCATGTCGGAGGAGATACTGAGAAGCTTCCTGGCGTGGTTGATCATGACCATGTCGGAGGAGATACTGAGAAGCTTCCTGGCGTGGTTGATCATGACCATGTCGGAGGAGATACTGAGAAGCTTCCTGGCGTGGTTGATCTTGACCATGTCGGAGGAGATACTGAGAAGCTTCCTGGCGTGGTTGATCATGACCATGTCGGAGGAGATACTGAGAAGCTTCCTGGCGTGGTTGATCATGACCATGTCGGAGGAGATACTGAGAAGCTTCCTGGCGTGGTTGATCTTGACCATGTCGGAGGAGATACTGAGAAGCTTCCTGGCGTGGTTGATCTTGACCATGTCGGAGGAGATACTGAGAAGCTTCCTGGCGTGGTTGATCATGACCATGTCGGAGGAGATACTGAGAAGCTTCCTGGCGTGGTTGATCTTGACCATGTCGGAGGAGATACTGAGAAGCTTCCTGGCGTGGTTGATCTTGACCATGTCGGAGGAGATACTGAGAAGCTTCCTGGCGTGGTTGATCATGACCATGTCGGAGGAGATACTGAGAACTGAGAAGCTTCCTGGCGTGGTTGATCTTGACCATGTCGGAGGAGATACTGAGAAGCTTCCTGGCGTGGTTGATCTTGACCATGTCGGAGGAGATACTGAGAAGCTTCCTGGCGTGGTTGATCTTGACCATGTCGGAGGAGATACTGAGAAGCTTCCTGGCGTGGTTGATCATGACCATGTCGGCGCCGCTGTACACCTTCTCACCCAGTCCCTCGGACAGGAAGGTGACCACCTCGCCGGCCCTATTATACACCTTCTCCGCCGTGGACTTCCTGCCCTCCTCCAGCCACTCCCTTGACATCCCGGCGCCCGCTCTAGTCTTGGTGGAGTCCGTGGTGAGCTGCCCCAGCACCACCCCTCTGTAGCTCCCCTTCTCCAGGACCTCCCTGGTGTCGGTGTGGAGGCTGGGCCAGTAGCAGAGCTTCCCTTCCATAGACGTGGTGCAAGAGACAGTTCTCCAGCTTCACCGTGTCCACCATGTCCTTCATCTTGTCCATCTCATTCATGAACTTGTGGCGCTCGTGGGGCAAGATGTCGACGATCTGGAGGATGTTGGAGATAACCCCGTACCTAGTGTACACATCGACAAGGGCAGAGAGGCTGAGGACGAACAGGTAGTGCATGATGGAGCCCTGCACCTCGTCCGCCCTCTCCGCCTTCTCCATCTCAGTGGAGTTGCCGGTGCGATGATCCTCGCTCACCCTCTCCAGGGTGGTCACCAGGGCGGGGAAAACGGACCTGAACTTGCTGTAGACCAAGGCCACCGAGTTGGCGAACTTCGTATCGGAGAAGGAGGCGGACCTGTACATCTTGAACTCGTACTCTTCGCCCTTCTCCAGCTCCATGCACACGTCAAAGAACTGGTTCCAGCCCTTTCCCCAGGCCACCTGCTTCGCCCCCTTCCCCACCACCACCGTTAAATCGTTCACCCAGGCGAACTTCCTGGCGTGGGGCTTCTTGGGGTTCCTCATGGCTGTGTCCACGGTGGCGGCCAGGTGCATTTGGTCCCACGTGTTGGCGATGCGCGTGCCGCAGTGACGGGAGAGCTCCTCCGCCACCTTGCACCTCGTGTACACGCCGTCCCAGGTGAAGCCCACCACCTGCTCCTTCGTCACGTAGCCGCCCACCACGGCCACAATGTTATCCTTCAGATACTCCCCGTACCCCTTGGGACACTTCGGGGCGCCGAGAAAGACGGGGATGAGGAGCTCCTTGGCGCCGGGAACGATGGTGATGATGCCCACCAGCTGCCTGGTCTCCCTCTGGTGAGTCGCCTTGTCCGCCATGATGTTGACGGGGGGCCTGCAGCCGGTGGCCAGCACCTCCTGCCACTTCCCCATCACCGCCGCCGCCAGGCTCGGGATGAATTTGGGCACTAAGTGGAAGCTGTGGTTAAGCTCACCCATGTCGGTCCCGTTGGCGGCGCTGATCTGGACGAGCAGGGGGAAGTCGGTGTCGGGTCTGCCTCCCTTCACCAGGTAATAGACCAGTCTCCCCAACCTCACCCCCACCATCAGGTTCCTGCCATCCTCCTTTATCACCATCGCCTCTTTCTTCTCAGCTTCTGCCGCCTTTTCTTTGTGACTTTTTCTTTTCAGATGCTGTTTCAGGTTGGTTTTCAGATTTGAGAACTTCTTGTCCATGTATCCTACGGTGAAGTCGGCAGCCAGGAGCCTAGAGTACCCGAATGAGACACCGTCCACCACACAGATCACCCTGCCACCATCCTTGAACTCTTCATATTCGAACTGTGGAACCTTCTCAACAATTTCCCTTATACTTCTGGCGCTATCCAGAAGAGACGTCAGTTCTATCCCTCTTCGTCACCTCCTCGTTTACCCCTAGGCTCTCCCTAAAGTTCTTAATCACCGATTCTAGCTGCTTTACTTGTTTTCCCACTTCCACATAAGCCTTGGCTGCCTGCACCCTCCTGGCAGCAGCCTCGAGGTCATCATTGCAGTCAGACACATCCACGTCTCCTATTTTTGGGGCCAACTCCTCGATCTCCCTTCCGAGAGCGGCAGGAACTTCGGTGTCTTCTTCCTCTTGTTCGTCTTCTTTTTCTTTGGCTTCACCACCACCTTCCTCCATATCTTCATCGTCAATTGTATCGTCACTTTTGTAGTTGCGGGAGGGAGCACATCGTTATCCACCTACATGCTCACCTCCCCCTGCCCCGATCTACCAGGGCCCGCCACTCCACTGCCGCCGGGCCCGTGCAGCCTCCCCTGGTGGTGGGACCGCCTGGTTTCTTGCGCCCGACATCCTGGCCATGGTCTCGGCCATGGTCAACTGCCCGTACACCCTGAGGTCGGCGGCGTCCTCCAGAGGGTGCACGTTCCTCAGATGCTCTCTGTAGGACTGCCTGTTCATCTTCTGCATGCACCCCTCGACCCTGCAGGTGATCTTGATGGCCTTGGAGGCGCTGGTGTGTTTCTTGCGGCTTGACATTGTGATGTGGTATTTCTTAATCGCTGTCAATCCGATACTATAACTACACTTAACGTATAGGTTTGGTGTGATGATGGTTTTAGCGCATACATGGGCTGATTATTGCACGAGTATGGGTATATGAGCATGAGTATTGCACGAGTATCAACAATACGCGTGAAACGAGCACACACCGAAAACGAGCACCGAGAACGCACCGGAAGTATTGTATCAACTGGCATTTGTAAGCTGGTTTTCTTTAAAACAGCGCCAACTGAGAACGTGCTAATGCTATGATGGATCCTCCTCAGCGGAGAATCCCGTGTGACGCGCCGACGCGGTAGGTGTTATGAACTTTTATTTTAAGTCAAACTTTTATTTCTAGGCTTAATATGTTAACACATTTTTCTACAGCTGATCTCATTGCCACCAGTAGTAAAAATAAACTACCTTCTAAAACTAATAAATACTAAAAGTTCAGACTTCTGGCCAAGTTACGAGAACTTTCCGCGGATCTCCGCCTTCCGGGCGGCGACTCGGCGGCGGCCCGCGAGGCTCGGCGGGGCCCGCCAGCCTCGCTTGCGGCTTGTGCGATTTAGTGAACCGGGGCCGAGGGAGGCCCACTGACCGATCTGTCTGGAGGTGGAGGGAGGCCCACTGACCGATCTGTCTGGAGGTGGAGGGAGGGGAACTGACCGATCTGTCTGGAGGTTGAGGGAGGCCCACTGACCGATCTGTCTGGAGGTGGAGGGAGGCCCACTGACCGATCCGTCTGGAGGTGGTGGAGGGGGAACTGACCGATCTGTCTGGAGGTGGAGGCGGCGGCGCCGGCCGCTGCGCCGCCGCTGGGCTCGTCGTCTCCGCTGTGCGGGTCGATCGGCTCTGGCGGCCAGGGCAGGTCGGCGGCGGTGACGGCGCGGCCCAGCTGCGGGAACTCCTCGCTGTAGACCTCCTCGCGCTCCAGGGCGGCCGGGTCGTGCTGCTCGGCGCCGGCGCCGCCGGCCACCAGCAGGCCGCCCTGGCCGGACACGGCGCCTGCCGTACCACCCAGCACAGTCAAGAATCAGAACACGACAGACATTATGACAGCATAAATAGGACTACCTCCAAATACACAGATACATTTAACAGTCAGGCAGCAAAATAAACAGATGATATCATAAATATAAAAGACAACTTTAAAACAAACACATGCACTGAACTAGTGTCGCTGCTACCACTAAAATAACTACTACCGCTGCAGCAAGTGGTCATCAACCTTCAAACCTATCTGCTGCTCTGGACCGAACTACTCCTAATGGATTACAGCTGCTGCTGTGATCTGGTTACATTTGTGCCACAACAAACTACTTTCAGCAATCAACCTTTCCATTGTCCATACTCATCCAACTAACTTGGCTAATAACGATATCATGTCATTCTTTAGTCACTGTGATTAGTTAACAGCTCCTGGAAAATAATGTTTCACACTCCACCAACATATTCTTATCTATCTACAAATGAGTGTTGCTCAGAGCAGAACCCCGCAACACTGTACACTTCCAGGGCAATTGAGCAAGTCAGGTACGCTTCCAGGGCAATTCAGCATGCCAAAATACAATGTGCCAAATTCCAGTAAAAAGACAGAACAACGGGTGTTGTACTTTGCAATCATTTGATTTTCGACAAATGAACTTAATTTAGTTGCAACAAAAACATACAACACATTTTTGTAAGATTCCTTAAACCTATGAAGCAAGCAAAACTGACTCGTAAATATTGTTGAAAAGCAAAAAAAAAACTTTTTTCGGTAGGTACAGAACTCCGCACGAATTATGATACCTTCAAAAGAATGCGTACGCTTGTATGTCCACTGCAATTGCTCCCTCACAAGACAACTGCCGCTAAAACAATGATAAAATTCCAAACTTTTCAATTTGTTGTGCAGTCAAGAACTGATCGGTTCGGTTGAAGATGAACAGCGCATAAGTACCAGCTGCAGCTGGGCGTGCATTTAAACGAACCTTTTGGTTAATTAATTTGTAAAATGGTATCAAAAGACAGAGTTGTAATGTCACATCCACAGCGCACCATTTTGAAAGGGTGTCCACTGGACATGTACCCAAAGGAGTCAGCCTCCTGCGGCTGTCCTGTTAACAACCATTTCTGTCCGCTGAGCCTGTCTGGGTGCCAACCAACACTGCGGCGCGCGCCTGTACGGGACGGGAGGGTCGGGAGGGTCGGGAGGGTCGGGCGGGTCAGGAGGCCGGGAACACTGCGGCGCGCGCCTGTACGGGACGGGAGGGACGGGAGGGACGGGAGGGACGGGAGGGACGGGAGGGACGGGAGGGACGGGAGGGACGGGAGGGACGGGAGGGACGGGAGGGACGGGAGGGACGGGAGGGACGGGAGGGACGGGAGGGACGGGAGGGACGGGAGGGACGGGAGGGACGGGAGGGACGGGAGGGACGGGAGGGACGGGAGGGACGGGAGGGACGGGAGGGACGGGAGGGACGGGAGGGACGGGAGGGACGGGAGGGACGGGAGGGACGGGAGGGACGGGAGGGACGGGAGGGACGGGAGGGACGGGAGGGACGGGAGGGACGGGAGGGACGGGAGGGACGGGAGGGACGGGAGGGACGGGAGGGACGGGAGGGACGGGAGGGACGGGAGGGACGGGAGGGACGGGAGGGACGGGAGGGACGGGAGGGACGGGAGGGACGGGAGGGACGGGAGGGACGGGAGGGACGGGAGGGACGGGAGGGACGGGAGGGACGGGAGGGACGGGAGGGACGGGAGGGACGGGAGGGACGGGAGGGACGGGAGGGACGGGAGGGACGGGAGGGACGGGAGGGACGGGAGGGACGGGAGGGACGGGAGGGACGGGAGGGACGGGAGGGACGGGAGGGACGGGAGGGACGGGAGGGACGGGAGGGACGGGAGGGACGGGAGGGACGGGAGGGACGGGAGGGACGGGAGGGACGGGAGGGACGGGAGGGACGGGAGGGACGGGAGGGACGGGAGGGACGGGAGGGACGGGAGGGACGGGAGGGACGGGAGGGACGGGAGGGACGGGAGGGACGGGAGGGACGGGAGGGACGGGAGGGACGGGAGGGACGGGAGGGACGGGAGGGACGGGAGGGACGGGAGGGACGGGAGGGACGGGAGGGACGGGAGGGACGGGAGGGACGGGAGGGACGGGAGGGACGGGAGGGACGGGAGGGACGGGAGGGACGGGAGGGACGGGAGGGACGGGAGGGACGGGAGGGACGGGAGGGACGGGAGGGACGGGAGGGACGGGAGGGACGGGAGGGACGGGAGGGACGGGAGGGACGGGAGGGACGGGAGGGACGGGAGGGACGGGAGGGACGGGAGGGACGGGAGGGACGGGAGGGACGGGAGGGACGGGAGGGACGGGAGGGACGGGAGGGACGGGAGGGACGGGAGGGACGGGAGGGACGGGAGGGACGGGAGGGACGGGAGGGACGGGAGGGACGGGAGGGACGGGAGGGACGGGAGGGACGGGAGGGACGGGAGGGACGGGAGGGACGGGAGGGACGGGAGGGACGGGAGGGACGGGAGGGACGGGAGGGACGGGAGGGACGGGAGGGACGGGAGGGACGGGAGGGACGGGAGGGACGGGAGGGACGGGAGGGACGGGAGAGACGGGAGGGACGGGAGGGACGGGAGGGACGGGAGGGACGGGAGGGTCGGGAGGGTCGGAAGGGTCGGGAGGGTCGGGAGGGTCGGGAGGGTCGGGAGGGTCGGGAGGGTCGGGAGGGTCGGGAGGGTCGGGAGGGTCGGAGGCCAGGAACACTGCGGCGCACGCCTGCACGGGACGGGAGGGACAGTCGGCGGCCGGGGGAGGCGCTCACTGATGCTGCGGACGATGGACGAACGTCTGATGAAGTCGCGGATCGTCTGGCTGCGACTGGCCGAGTACGACTCGAACGAAGGCTCGTAGTTGACCACCCCGGAGCCGGCGCCGCCGCCGGAGCCTCCGCCGCCCCCGCTGGCGCCGCCGCCGCCGCTGGCCCCGCCGCCCCCGCCGCCGCCGCCGACAGAGCCGCCCTCTGGAGACAGGGCAGCCGCCGGTCAGACGCAACGCGACCGAGACGTGCGGATGTCAGGACGTCAGCCCGCCAGCAAGTGACGGCGTGATGACGTCAGCCATCCGGCGTGATGACGTCACGCGGCGACGCGACGCGGACGGCCGAGCAACGAGTTCACAGAGCGATCGGGGCGGGTAAATGCGCTGCTGAAACCCGTCTCTTTCATACCATGTCGTTTTTACCGCTGCACAGCACAGCTGGGTATTCCAGGACAGATCGACAAGAGGGAACACCCTACATCTCCTATGTCGATGAAAGTCGGTTATAGGGGTTATCCGGGGCGCCAAATCGCGCTGTGCAAGTTTCAGCTCGATTGGAGTTACGGCTGCCGAGTTCTAGCCTCCGGCATTCGCGTGAGGCCACCTTGCATGATTTAGCCAATCAGCCAATAACTCCACAACACAGTGTCCCAAAATTCCATTTTTGCTTGGGTGTCAGAGTGGAAAATCCGAGCCAAAAATACCATGAAAGTGGAAAACTATGTGGAAAATGGTACAATATTGTTTGTAATCTGAAAAGCAGTAGTTTTCGTTGAAATCCATGTATTTTTAGTCAATATTTATGTCAGAATACCACAATTCATAATTTGGGAGTGGAAAATTAACTCCTAAATGGGGAGTGAGAGTGGTAAATTATTCACATTTGGGTGTCATTTTCCACCCAAATTGCCAAATTTTGGGACACTGCGGCACAACAAATTATCCATTTCCTAGAAACCCATACATTTTCTGAATGGCAATGAAGTGAGGAACATCATCCCGGGCAGTTTGTTTTGTGGATTCTGACGAAATGACCCGTGACCTCTGGTGACCTGCCTGACCTTGACACGAGCGCAGTGAAAATAATTTGTTTTATATTTTTGTAATATACTTTGGTAAGTTGTCTTTGCACAGGGAAAAAATGGGGTTAAGTATTTTCTATAAATGTACTCTTGCATTGCTCAAAGTAACGCGTTTTTCCCTTTTCACCAAAAAAAAAGATGAATTGCCCCATGATGGCATTTATTGCAGTTTCTGTGTCACACGGAGGTTTAAGGTTGCAATATAAGCCAATTGCAGGTTAAGTTGGGCGAATTTCTTGATGACCCATGTGCAATTGTTGCTCATTGACCTCTGCAAGGTCAGCTGAGGTCATCTCAGGTTACCAGCACTTTTGTTGCCAATAACTCTTGATATAATAAAGATAGAGACGTGCGAATGACACCACTGTGTTTACCTCGTCGAGTCGCGTCGCTCCATATGCAACATGACCTATCTGAGTCACCAAATGACATTGACCTGAGGTCAAATTTTGAAATTGACCTAACCAGGTCACCATTAATATGTTTCGAAGTGCCTTGACGAGACAAACACGATGGTGTTAACATGATTGCTCTATGTTTAATAGATCAAAAGTATTCACGAACAACTTCTTTGACTGGCAACAACAAACAACTTCAAGTTGTTTGTGCATAACTTTGTATTGATTAAACATAGAACAATCATTGTATTATCATCGTGATTGTCTCGTCAAGGCACTTCGAAACATATTAACGGTGACCTGGTTAGGTCAACTTCAAAATTTGACCTCAGGTGAATGTCATTTGGTGACCCAGGTAGGTCATGTTTCATATGGAGCGACGCGACTCGACGAGATAAACACAGTGGTGTCATTCGCACGTCTCTATCTTTATTATATCAAGAGTTATTGGCAACAAAAGTGCTGGTGACCTGAGATGACCTCAGCTGACCTTTCAGAAGTCAATGAGCAACAATTGCACCTGGGTCATCAAGGAATTCACCCAACTTAACCTGCAATTGGCTTATATTGCAACCTGAAACCTCCGTGTGACACAAACTGCAATAAATGCCATCATGGGACAATTCATCTTTTTTTTTGGTGAAAAGAGAAAAACGCGTTATTTTGAGCAATACAAAAGTACATTTATAGAAAATACACAACCCCATTGTTTTCCCCTGTGCAAAGACACTTTACCAAAGTATATTTTAAAAATATAAAACAAATTATTTTCACTGCGCTCGTGTCAAGGTCAGGTCAGGTCACAAGAGGTCACGGGGTCATTTCGTCAGAATCCACAAAACAAACTGCCCGGCATGATGTTCCTCACTTTATTGCCATTCAGAAAATGTATGGGTTTCTAGGAATTGGATAATTTGTTGTGGAGTTATTGGCTGATCGGCTAAGTCATGCAAGGTGACCTCACGCGAATGCCGGAGGCTATAACTCGGCAGCCGTAACTCCAATCGAGCTGAAACTTGCACAGCGCGATTTGGCGCCCCAGACAACCCCTATAACGGACTTATATCGACATCGGGGATGTAGGGTGTTAATTTGGGGTTTTCGCTTGTCGATCTGTCCTGGAATTCCCCAGCTGTGTAATGAATCGAAAGCAGGTTACCTCAAAGCTGCTGCAGCCCAACAGCTGCCGCGAGGAGTCCTATTTGTCGGGAAACCTTAAGCGATTTCTTCTTCTTCTTTTTGTGGAGGGGGGGGGGGGCAGGAATGGTGTTACTTAAGCCACTATCGGGAACTGTGAACTTGTTGCTCGGCCAGTGACTAGGTCTCCGATGACGGTGATGGTCACATATGATCAGCATGTACCCTGGTCGACTGCATATCACCTCTTCGCACGAGTCCACACACTGGCATTAATGCTAAGGTCAATCAGGGCTCAGGTGCTCAGGTGAAGCATCAGATATGCCCCATCTACACTACACTGACAAAATTCCCTAATCATGCACAATGCACATGCAGCATGGGTTAGTATGGGTTAATATAAAGTTATCTTTTCCCTGATAAACATTTCAGCACGTCACGGCTGAAGCATATGAATAAGGATAGGAAAGTGAGAACTGCTCCTGTTTGTTGTTGTTTTGTTTTGCCAGAACGTGCAAAAAACGGTTTTCTACAGTGTGACACTCATTCCACCTTTTCCGACTTATTCCATGTGACATATTCCTTATTCATATGATCGACAAAGGCAGAAAACATCTAAAACCTTCAAACATCATTTGCCTTTAATCGAACTACCCGCGTTCATGCACACTTGTTCTGCCACTGATCTACTCTCACGCGGTTGTCCCTACACAGGAAATCCGCCGCGCTACAAAACCACCACCCACACAACTTAAAACCCAGCACACTGCACGCGTCCCGTCCCCCGTCCCCCCTCACCTCCCTCCCTCCCTCCCCTCCCTCCCTCCCTCCCTCCCTCCCTCCCTCCCTCCCTCCCTCCTCCCTCCCTCCCTCCCTCCCCTCCCTCCCTCCCTCCCTCCCTCCCCTCCCTCCCTCCCTCCCTCCCTCCCTCCCTCCCTCCCTCCCTCCCTCCCTCCCTCCCTCCCTCCCTCCCTCCCTCCCTCCCTCCCTCCCTCCCCCCCCTCCGCCGTGCGGGACCGTGCCGTACTCACCCAGCCCACTCTCCTTGTTGGTGGTGGGGAAGCACATGGACACGCAGGCGTGAATGATGTTGCGGTTGCCGTCGCAGCGCTCGGAGATGAGTTGCTGGATGGTGGTCTGGGTCACGGCCGACTCTGCGTGGCGGAAACACGCAGTCAGAGGCGAAATGCCAGCACAGGGTCTATTAGCAATACGGGTTCGACGGAGACGGGGTAGGAAGTATATCTGAGGACAACGCCCTTAAAATTGTCCAGAGTCGACCTGCTATGCCATCCAGCGACAGTGGCTATGCTATATTTGAGCCAAAAGGCGGCTTCGATATTCCGCGTGCGCGGAATGTCATTCAAACTATCTCGTCTTTTTACTCGAACCAGAGATTACCGACACAAGAACGAAACACAACTTTGTGATATCTTGTACACCGTGGTGCCCAGCGTCTCCACCTCACGCCACCAGCAAACCATCCCAACTCACTGGAGTCCTGCGTCAGACCCTCCCAACTCACTGGAGTCCTGCGTCAGACCCTCCCAACTCACTGGAGTCCTGCGTCAGACCCTCCCAACTCACTGGAGTCCTGCGTCAGACCCTCCCAACTCACTGGAGTCCTGCGTCAGACCCTCCCAACTCACTGGAGTCCTGCGTCAGACCCTCCCAACTCACTGGAGTCCTGCGTCAGACCCTCCCAACTCACTGGAGTCCTGCGTCAGACCCTCCCAACTCACTGTAGTCCTGCGTCAGACCCTCCCAACTCACTGGAGTCCTGCGTCAGACCCTCCCAACTCACTGGAGTCCTGCGTCAGACCCTCCCAACTCACTGGTGTCCTGCGTCAGACCCTCCCAACTCACTGGAGTCCTGCGTCAGACCCTCCCAACTCACTGGAGTCCTGCGTCAGACCCTCCCAACTCACTGGAGTCCTGCGTCAGACCCTCCCAACTCACTGGAGTCCTGCGTCAGACCCTCCCAACTCACTGGAGTCCTGCATCAGGCCCTCCCAACTCACGCCACCAGCAGCCCATCCCAACTCACTGGAGTCCTGCATCAGACCCTCCCAACTCACCGACACCAGCAGCCCATCCCAACTCACTGGTGTCCTGCGTCAGACTCTCCCAACTCACTGGTGCCCTGTCAGACCCTCCCAACTCACTGGTGTCCTGTCAGACCCTCCCAACTCACTGGTGTCCTGGCAGACCCCCAACGCACTGGAGTCCTGCGTCAGGCCCTCCCAACTCACTGGTGCCCTGTCAGACCCTCCCAACTCACTGGTGTCCTGTCAGACCCTCCCAACTCACTGGTGTCCTGTCAGACCCCCAACGCACTGGAGTCCTGCGTCAGGCCCTCCAAACTCACTGGTGTCCTGCGTCAGGCCCTCCCAACTCACTGGTATCCTGCATCAGACCCTCCCAACTCACTGGTGTCCTGCGTCAGGCTGTGCAGCAGCTGCGTCACCGCGTCCAGGTCGCAACGCAGGATCTTCGGCATCAGGATCTGCGCATCCACGACCAGCACAGCCAGCGCGACGCTGGTCTTCTGGTGGGGCGCCACGAACGGCAGGTGGTGGCTACCCAGCGCCAGACAGCGCAGCGGCATCAGGTCGAACGTCAGCGGGTCGCGGATCGACGTCTCCGTGGACGTCTTGTTCAGCGGGTAGATGGTGGAGTTGCCGTCGAGCAGCAGCGTCACCTGCTCCGCCTCGCCGGTGGTTTTGAGCGCAATGGCGCCCGGCTGGCGGCCGCAAAAGATGTCCGACTCCGTGGGCAGCATGTACTCAGAGTCCGGCTTGGAGCTGACCAGGCTGTAGACGTTGTAGCTGAGTCGGCCGCCGCTGGAGACGATGCAGTGCAGACCCTTGCCGTCCACGGCGTACGTCAGCACCTGCAGCGAGTTGGGCAGCGCGATCTTCTTCGGCAGCTTCTGGAAGCACTCGGGCACGCGCGGCGGCGAGCCGGGCTTGATGACCATCAGCTCGTCCTTGCGGCAGAGTCGGGACTCATTTAGCATCACCAGGGGGTCGTCCGTGGCCGGCGCCTCCCGGCCCTGACAGAAGAACACCACCGCGTACGGGCCGTCGATCTTCAGCACCTTGCCGTACGGGATGTTCTTGCTCTCCTCGATGAAGATGACGTCGGCCAGACTCCACTCCTCCTCGTCCTTGCGCTCGGCGGAGTTTTTGGGCGCCGAGCGTCGCGCCCGCTTGACCACCGGGCCGGTGGAGGCCGCCGAGCCGCTGGCGTCCGAGCAAGTGGAGCTGGCCGGACTCGGCGGCGGCGGCATGTCGTTTCGGTCGGCCGCCTCCTTGGTCTTGAGCTGGCCCTCGCGCAGCGCCGGCTTGCGCGGCTCGGCGGGCGGCAGCAGGATCTTGAAGCGGCACACGTCGGTCAGGTTCCAGGCGGCCTGCAGCAGCTGGCCGACGCGCGGCGCGCCGCCCATGGTGGTGTAGCCGACCGCGCCGGCATGGTAGAATGGCGCGTTACGCATGCACACGGTGGTGCCGACCTGCACCTCACCGGTGGCAGCCGACGGACGCTGACGCTTGCACTTGAGCCGGTACTTCTCCCAGAGTCGCTTCCGCTGGCCGAACGGCAGCACACCCCTGCGGCAGCACGGCGGCAGGGTCACAGCACGGCGTCAGGGTCACAGCACGGCGGCAACGTCACAGCACGGCGGCAACGTCACAGCACGGCGGTAGGGTCAGGTCACAGCACGGCGTCAGGGTCACAGCACGGCGGTAGAGTCACGTCACAGCACGGCGTCAGGGTCACAGTACGGCGTCACAGCACGGCGTCAGGGTCACGTCACAGCACGGCGGCAAGGTCACAGCACAGCGTCATATCACGGTGTCAGGGTCACAGCACGACGGCAGGGTCACAGCACGGCGTCACAGCACGGCGTCACAGCACGGCGTCAGGGTCACGTCACAGCACGGCGTCACAGCACGGCGTCACAGCACGGCGTCACAGCACGGCGTCACAGCACGGCGTCACAGCACGGCGTCACAGCACGGCGTCACAGCACGGCGTCACAGCACGGCGTCAGGGTCACAGCACGGCGTCACAGCACGGCGTCACAGCACGGCGTCACAGCACGGCGTCACAGCACGGCGTCACAGCACGGCGTCAGGGTCACAGCACGGCGTCACAGCACGGCGTCACAGCACGGCGTCACAGCACGGCGTCACAGCACGGCGTCACAGCACGGAGTCAGGGTCACAGCACGGCGTCACAGCAAGGCGTCAGGGTCACAGCACGGCAGCCTGCTGCATACACAACCGCTGAGCACGAAACACTGTGAAATGACGACTTAAGGCGAAACGTCCGGCAACGATTAACGGAATATGCCAGACACGCCGAAGCATGAACCCAGCATATGGACCGGACATGTCACCGAGACGCTGACAAGGGAACGCAATGGCCATTATACTCACGGCCATCGCCATTCTCCAGTACATGGTACCCGACTCCAGCTGTACACAGGTGTACAGTGAGTTACAGGCGTGACAGAGTACTCACCACCAGTACATGGTACCCGACTCCAGCTGTACACAGGTGTACAGTGAGTTCCAGGCGTGACAGAGTACTCACTACCAGTACATGGTACCCGACTCCAGCTGTACACAGGTGTACAGTGAGTTCCAGGCGTGACAGGGTACTCACCACCAGTACATGGTACCCGACTCCAGCTGTACACAGGTGTACAGTGAGCAGGTGTGCAGCTGACGGACTCGGTCCGCCACAAGCTCGGAGAACGTCTGAGCCGGGTGATCCAGCTTCGTGGCAGCCGTCGCTGCGGGACAGGTCAAATGTCGGGTCAGATGTCAGGTCAGATGCCCAATAAGAAACCATGTTACACCAGGTTACACGTAGCCAGATCAGGTCAGCTTCTGTATCCTGGCAGCTAAATTATCAGGCAAGCTAAAGTCATCAACGTTGCCACAAATGGAACGTTAAGTGCGATCCATTCTGTGTCGAGCCATCGAACGAAGCACACATTCCACACTACACTAGCAGTCCCAATGCAAGACATGCAAAGCTATTCTTTCAAACGACCCCAAGCAAAATAATCCCTTCTAACATCACCCACCAGAGCGTGCCTGCATTCGTGTTGCCGACAACGACCCCACTGGCCCCCGCCTATCGAGGCGCCCTGACCCGCACACAGACCAGACTTATTCAGCAAGTATACATACATTCGGGTGACAAATGAGAAAGTAACTTTATGTTTACTGCCTCAACGCAATGAAAGACGCAATGACTAACTCAACGCAATGTTGAATATGCATTACATACTATCCCACATCGGCCTGACGCCGCAGCGGTTGGTCGCTGTTGGCACGTACCGATGGTCTCATCGACCCAGCTGGCCACCCGGCCAGACTCGGTGGCCACAGACGCGCGCACCGTCGACGCCGAGATGTGTGTGATCACCTCGTTCAGCAGGCCCAGGCACGACACCTTCGGGTGGTGGACGTCTGGGTTCTGCCGGAGCCACGCCCAGACAGGGGGGTCAGGGGGTCAGGGGCGGGACAGACAGGCGGGCAGGGGCGGGATACGGACAGACAGGGGGTCAGGGGCGGGATACGGACAGACAGGCCCCGCCCAGACAGGGGGTCAGGGGCGGGATACGGACAGACAGGGGGTCAGAGGCGGGATACGGACAGACAGGCCCCACCCAGACAGGGGGTCAGGGGCGGGATACGGACAGACAGGGGGTCAGGGGCGGGATACTGGCGACAGGGGGTCAGGGGCGGGATACGGACAGACAGGCCCCGCCCAGACAGGGGGTCAGGGGCGGGATACGGACAGACAGGGGGATACGGACGACAGGCCACGCCCCGACATGGGGGGGGGGGGCAGGGGCGGGATACCGACAGACAGGGGGTCAGGGGCGGGATACGGACAGACAGGGGGTCAGGGGCGGGAAACGGACAGACAGGGGGGATACGGACAGACAGGGGGGATAAGGACAGACAGTGGGGATACGGACAGACAGGGGGATACGGACAGACAGGGGGGATACGGACAGACAGGGGGGATACGGACAGACAGGGGGGATACGGACAGGCAGGGGGTCAGGGGCGGGATACGGACAGACAGGGTGGATACGGACAGACAGGGAGGGATACGGACAGACGGGGGATACGGGCGACAGGCCCCGCCCAGACAGGGGTTCAGGGGCGGGGAACACAATGCAGTACGTATCACCGTAGCATTGAGAAGCGTATCAAGTTAATGTTAATTATTAATTATACTAATTATACGTATCCGTAATATGTGGCACATTCATTCTGAAAACCGGTGCAACGATTTCAGGAAGACACCAACCCAGTTATCTGCATTTCAGCCCAACCATTCTCACAGAGCTGAGCGTAGACCATACAAAGACGAAACCGGCGCATCTGCACTTCACTAATACCAACCCAGCTGAAGCACCACCGCATTTCCCCATGACGCCTGCCTCTCGTCAGCATGGGACCTGTCAGACAGCAGACCCGTGACGCCCCCTCCCCTCCACGGGCCTGTGGGGAGCCCCTTCCGCCCCCTCCCCCGGCTGTGGGGATCCCCTCCCGCCCCCTCCCCCGCCTGTGGGGAGCCCCCCGTCGTCCCGCCCCGCCTGGTGGGTACCTCGGGGTGTCGGAAGGCGTCCACCTCGTTCCAGCGCCACTGGTACAGCTGGCCGCTGACGGTGACGGCCGCCAGCTCAGAGTGCAGCGCGGCGATGTGCGCGAACTTGACGGTGGCCGGCAGGTACTCCAGCTCGTCAGAGAGCCACAGCGGACTCGGCGGACTCGGCTGACTCGGCTGGCTCACCTCCTTCTTCTTACCTGCACCGAGGGACACGGGGTGGAGTCAGAAGCAACACACACGGCGGAGAGCCGGAACGAGTCACAGCGATGACGAGACGGGTTCAAAGTGACACCACCGCTCTGAATACCTCTCCCACTCCACCAGGGCCATCCTCACCATCACTCTCCTTCTCCAGCAGCGTGTCCCTCAGCGCGTTCTCGATCATCCAGCGTCGTGACGGGTTGGGCGGCACGGCGCCGCCGGCCCGCCTCTCTCGGTACGGGAACACTGTGTCACGCTCGTCACGGTCGCCGCGCGGCGCGGCGCGCGAACTGCCCGAGCGGCGCACCGACGTGCTGTAACTGCCGAACATGTCCTCGCTGAACATGGTGTCGGCGTCGATGATCACGGACGGGTGGTCGGCGTGGATGCCGGCGTCCAGCAGCGACATCAGGTCGTCCGGCACGTACGAGTCCTGGCGAACAGAGGCGGCGAACGGGGCGGGGGGGAGGGTATTGGTTGTGTGAGGCTCACACGGAGAGAAAGACACCGGACACCAGGCAGTTCGTCAAGAAGGAATACGTTGTAAAATTCCTCACGGACTTCAGCCCATCACATAAAACAGCGGGCAAAAGAACTGTTACCGAAAGTCCAAGGGAAACGGGGATCTCAGTGAGCTTTCAGTAAGGCTGGCCTCTGGACATAGTGGACAAATTAACAGAGTTGGGGGGGGGGGGGGGAGGGGGGTCAAAATGGCATGCAATGGGGTGTCCCAGCTCTAAAAACATGAAAATTCTGACCCCTTTTCCATGTTTTTAGACCCGTACACCTCCTCCGTGCTATCATTTTTGATAAAACAAACCATTTTGACATCCCTCCATTCGCCAAAGTGTCTGAATTTGGCCACAATGCCACTGGAGACAACACTCACCTGTCCCTCCTCGCCGTCGTCACCCTCGTCATCATCACGGGACAGCAGGTTGTTGACCGCCAGGTTGACGTCCAAGTTGGTCCTCTGAGGAACAGCAATGGCAGTCAACAGAATATATCAGTCATACCGTCATTCAAATGCAGTTTATTCCGCTGGAATATAACGTCTTCAGATGAATGCTTTAGGCGAAGCATATACAAAGTTCATCGACGTCTCAAGTTTTCCTTCAAATTCAAGCCTCATAAAATAATGTCACAAGGCCAGGGTTTCACACCAAAAAAAAAAACGCCCCGAGTAGTATTATACGGAAGTAGCAGTATACCACAAAAAAGTGCCAAAACTGAGCAGCATTATAGCAAAGTAACGGGGAAACGCAGAACAGTGTCAAAAGAGCAACTGAGATCAAGTAGAGTACGCTGTCGTGTCGTGTTGGTGTACGTGACAGTGACCCGGTCCTGGATACCGTCCGGCCCCCGGTGACCCGGTCCTGGATACCGTCCAGCACCGGCGTCGCTGGGTTCTGGATACCGTCCGGCCTCCGGTGTCCCGGTCCTGGATACCGTCCGGCCCCGGTGACCCGGTCCTGGATACCGTCCGGCCCCGGTGACCCGGTCCTGGATACCGTCCGGCCCCGGTGACCCGGTCCTGGATACCGTCCGGCCCCCGGTGACCCGGACCTGGATACCGTCCGGCACCGGCGTCGCTGGGTTCTGGATACCGTCCGGCCTCCGGTGGCCCGGTCCTGGATACCGTCCGGCCCCGGTGACCCGGTCCTGGATACCGTCCGGCCCCCGGTGACCCGGTCCTGGATACCGTCCGACACCGGCGTCGCTGGGTTCTGAATACCGTCCGGCCTCCGGTGTCCCGGTCCTGGATACCGTCCGGCCCCGGTCCTGGATACCGTCCGGCCCCGGTGACCCGGTCCTGGATACCGTCCGGCCCCCGGTCCTGGATACCGTCCGGCCCCGGTGACCCGGTCCAGGATACCGTCCGACCCCCGGTCCTGGATACCGTCCGGCCCCGGTGATACGGTCCTGGATACCGTCCGGCCCCGGTAACCCGGTCCTGGATACCGTCCGGCCCCAGTGACCCGGTCCTGGATACCGTCCGGCCCCGGTGACCCCGTCCTGGATACCGTCCGGCCCCGGTGACCCGGTCCTGGATACCGTCCGGCCCCGGTGACCCGGTCCTGTATACCGTCCGGCCCCGGTGACCCGGTCCTGGATACCGTCCGGCCCCGGTGTCCCGGTCCTGGATACCGTCCGGCCCCGGTGACCCGGTCCTGGATACCGTCCGGCCCCGGTGACCCGGTCCTGTATACCGTCCGGCCCCGGTGTCGCTGGGTCCTGGATACCGTCCGGCCCCGGTGTCCCGGTCCTGGATACCGTCCGGCCCCGGTGACCCGGTCCTGTATACCGCCCGGCCCCGGTGACCCGGTCCTGTATACCGTCCGGCCCCGGTGTCGCTGGGTCCTGGATACCGTCCGGCCCCGGTGTCCCGGTCCTGGATACCGTCCGGCCCCGGTGACCCGGTCCTGTATACCGCCCGGCCCCGGTGACCCGGTGCTGTATACCGTCCGGCCCCGGTGTCGCGGTCCTGGATACCGTCCGGCCCCGGTGACCCGGTCCTGTATACCGTCCGGCCCCGGTGTCGCTGGGTCCTGGATACCGTCCGGCCCCGGTGACCCGGTCCTGGATACCGTCCGGCCCCGGTGACCCGGTCCTGGATACCGTCCGGCCCTGGTGACCCGGTCCTGGATACCGTCCGGCCCCGGTGTCGCTGTACCGACCTGCAGCTCGCGGATGATGAGGTTGCGCGACTTTCCCTGAAGGACCGTCTGCGCCTGCGCCACCAGATCCTCCGGCACGTAGGAGGCGGGCACCACCGGCCGGGCGCCGGCCACGCTGATCACGCCCGTGCCGCGACCTGCTGAGCGGCGCACACACACACACACACACATACACACATACACAGTCAGCCGGCTCAAAACATAGCCAAAACACAGCCAAAACACACCCAAAACACAGCAAACACAGCCAAAACACAGCCAAAACACAGCCAAAACACAGCCGAAACACAGCCGAAACACAGCCGAAACACAGCCGAAACACAGCCGAAACACAGCCAAAACACAGCCGAAACACAGCCAAAACACAGCCGAAACACAGTCAAAACACAGCCGAAACACAGCCAAAACACAGTCAAGGGGCCGATAACACACACAGCTAAAATACAACCGGAACACCGTCAAAACAGTGAGCATTCCTTTCGCACTCAAAGCAAAGCCGAAATACGGTCAAAACGCATCCACCATTGTCTATTACGTCACGTGTGGCTGTCTCACACCTGGGTCAGACCAACCGGGGAAGCTGTTTCAAACTCGAGTGGCAGTCGACGTCAGGCAAAACAGTTCAGTATGCCCGCCATTATAGCCGCCCGGGCACCACGGTTCGTATCTTCCCATGAATCACAATTCACAGGACGCGCATCGCCCGGTCGGTCGGGTCCCGGTGCCGCCCTCCACTCACCTCTGGCGCCACTGGACGAGCTGGTGCGGAGGATCCGGCCGCGGGCGCGCTGGGTCTGCTTCCCGCCGCCACCGCCCCCGCCGCCACCCCCGCCCCCGCCCGCGCCGGCCGAGGCGCCGCCAGCAGCCGCCCCACCGCTCCCTCCGGACGGTGCAGACGATACCTGGCGAGCGAGGACAGCCACGTCACCACGACGGGGTCACAACGAGACAACGGGGCCACACCGAGACAACGGGGCCACACCGAGACGACGGGCCACACCGAGACAACGGGGGGAACAACGAGACAACGGGGGAAACAACGAGACAACGGGGCCACACCGAGACAACGGGGCCATACCGAGACAACGGGGCCACCCCGAGACGACGGGCCACACCGAGACAACGGGGAAAACAACGAGACAACGGGGGAAACAACGAGACAACGGGGCCACACCGAGACAACGGGGCCACACCGAGACAACTGGCCACACCGAGACAACGGGCCACACCGAGACAACGGGCCACACCGAGACAACGGGGCCACACCGAGACAACGGGGCTACACCGAGACAACGGGGCCACACCGAGACAACGGGCCCCACCGAGACAACGGGGGAAACAACGAGACAACGGGGGAAACAACGAGACAACGGGGTCACACCGAGACAACGGGCCACACCGAGACAACGGGGCCACACCGAGACAACGGGGCCACACCGAGACAACGGGGCCACACCGAGACAACGGGGCCACACCGAGACAACGGGGCCACACCGAGACAACGGGGTCACGAAGAGACAACGGGGCCACGCAGAGACAACGGGGACACGCAAAGACAACGGTGCCACGCAGAGACAACGGGGCCACACAGAGACCAATCAGGACAAGAAGTGTCACACAACGGCGATATTCTGGAATATAGGTAAATCATAAAGCAAGCACTGAAAGAAAATGTGTGGAAAAGTTCAACACAAGTACTTCCTGTCACTTTCAACAACAAAAGTCATTTGACAGGGGTGCAAGTTTGCATTTCGGTCACATGAGTTCACTTCGGTCGGTTTTAACCCGGCATTGACTGGGGTCTCAGCAGAACGCCATTGACTGGGGGAGGGGGTAAACGCCCCCCCCCCCCCCCCCTGGTAATCTTCCGAACCAATGATCACAGCGAGACGTGCAAGGCGCCAATCAAAAGCTCTCAATGAGATGAATCTAAAGCATACTAAAAAATGTCAAAGTGAGGTCAAATGTCAGGGCACGGTCAGGTCAAAGGTCAAAATCAACGTATGAGTTTATGGGCCATACTTTCCATCCAAAGCCTTCAATTACGACCAGGATCACCCAAAGTGCTGCCAAAGGTGATACACATCCCACATGAGCTAAAATGAGATTGTTGGTCAAGGTCAAGGGCAGGTCACAAAAGGTCACTATGCTCAAAATATCTACGAAACTCATGCAACACATGTTTTATGAGTTATTTTCCACGTGGAATTCGATAGTGATAGTCATTTTACCACCTGACTTCATTTACGTGAATTTAATGTCAAGTTCAGGTCAAGTTCAGGTCACTGAAGGTCAAAATTTGTAAGTTATAAATATAAATAAAAGAGGCATGTTTCTAGACCAGTTTTGTCTCAGAAATACAGTGGTGCCATATATTTGTCTGTATCTGGTCAATGCAAGCCAAAAAACGCAATTGTTAAATATGACTTTTGTATTGATTTTTTTTTGTATGAATTTTTAAACATTTTAAATATGAAAAATATAAGTTACACATGCTTTAGATGCCATAAGGGTCATTCCACGTCAAATCCCACAAGAAATTTCCCGACCCCTTCCGATTGTGATGCAAATTGGTACACCTATAGTGTCAAGTGAAAGAAACATACACACAGAAACATACACACTTTTAGGTCCGGGTGACCTCAAGGGCCATATTTAGAGGTCATCAAAGGTCACGATTTTTTGCGTACTTTATATCAATCAAACGCCTATATATTTTATGCTAATGGACTTAGCGGAATACAACTAATATCGAGGTGCTCCACAGGGTTGGACCATTCGGAAATAGGGGTAAAATCTACGTGACCTCAATTTGACCATTACCTGACGAGGTCAAAATCATAAAATGTATTTTTCTATAAGTTTGCCTGCTCGTAACTGGTCCAAACTTGGCAGAATAAATGAACGTAACATCCTCTAAGAAGGTGCAAAAAAAGAATGGCGGAGACTTCTTTACTTTTTTAGATACCGCCCTTTGAGTATGGTAAGGAAGTGAAACCGAGAAATGCCCCGAGGCTATTTTCATGTCGCTTGCCATAATGTCGGTTTCTTTGGCCTGATTGACGTCCAATTTGGTGGGTAGCTTCCGGTTGCAACTTCAATAACTTCCCGAGTTTTCAGCTTGACCTGACCTCTCATGACCTAGCATGTACCATGAATAGTGTATTATTCATAGATACGTATTACCTATAGGTAATACGGTGTTTTATAGATGTTCAGGAGCATAACACATATGCACAGGTGTTAAAACAGGTGACATTTATGGTTTCCATTGAGATAATGATCACGGATGACCTTTTCAGAGGTCAACCGAGGTCACTGCCCTTTGATGACCTGAGATTATATTTTTGGCCTCTGGAGGTTTCTAGGACATTTTAGGAGGCTGATTTCAAATTTGGAATCCTTTTTACACAATTGTATATTATACTGGGGTCATGTACTTCACACGTCACCAAGATCACTGTCCTCTGATGACCTGAGATGACATTTTTGGACTATGATAGCTTCTAGGACATTTTGTGACACATTTCAAATTGGCACCCATATTTTGCATAATATTATACATATAATATAAAATAGATTCCAAATTTGAAATCAGCATCTTAAAATGTCATATAAACCTCCAGAGGCCAAAAATATCATCTCAGGTCACCAAAGGTCAGTGACCTCGACTGGAATCTGAAAAGGTCATCCGGGGTCATGATCTCAATCGAAACCATAAATGTCACCTGCTAACACCTGTGCATATGTGTTATGCTCCTGAACATCTATAAAACACCGTATTACCTATAGGTAATACGTATCTATGGGCAATACACTATGCCTAGGTCATGCTAGGTCATGCGGGGTCAGGTCAAGCTGAAAACTCGGGAAGTTATTGAATTCGTCAACCGGAAGCTACCCACCAAATTGGACGTCAATCGGGCCAAAGAAACCGACATTATGAGCGACATGAAAATAGCCTCGGGGCATTACTCCGTTTCACTTCCTTACCATACTCAAAGGGCGGTATCTCAAAAAGTTACAAAGTCTCAGTCATTCTTTTTTGCACGTTCTTAGAAGATGTTACGTTCATTTATTCTGCCAAGTTTGGACTAGTTACGAGCAGGATAACTTATAGAAAAAATACATTTTATGATTTTGACCTTGTCAGGTCAAAGGTCAAATTGAGGTCACGTAGATTTGTCCGTTATTTCCGAATGGTCCAACCCTGTGGAGCACTTCGATATTAGTTGTATTCCGCTAAGTCTATAAGCATAAAAGATATAGGCGTTTGATTGATATAAAGTACGCAAAAAAAACGTGACCTTTGATGACCTCTAAATATGACCCTTGAGGTCACCAGAACCTAAAAGAGGGTGTGTATGTTTCTTTCACTTGACACTACAGGTATACCAATTTGCATCCAAATCTGAAAGGGTCGGGTACGAAACCGCCCTTTTCTGTGCGATTTGACGTGGAATGACCCATAAGTCAGTCAAAAATGGTAATATCATTCTGAAATTTGGTATGGTAGTTTCCCATATGTGGTTCTCTGACATATATTCCCGTTTTTTTAATATCTTTGAAAAATTTGCATTTGTGGGCATTTTCCCCCAAAACAAACTTTTTGCATTTTTGGGAGTCAAAACCCAAATTTTAACAATTCCGAGATAACCATGTTAGCCCTTGCCTAGTCCCTAGCCCTTACTATTTGCTATCTTTTGACGTTTTGTATTGCATTTTGCTCCAAATATGGCATTTGTACGGTCTGTTACATTTTAGCTGATTTTGGTGTAAAACTCGTGTGTAGCGACGTCACTAAATTCGATATAACACGAAATTTTTCGACGAAATTGCTTCATTTTTTCACAGAAGACGTAAACGTGATTTAGAAGAAGGTACCCGAAGTTTCACGTTGATAGCGCTATTAGTTTTTGAGCTATTACGAAGAATAAGCAGGGGGCGTTACCCCCCCCCCCCCCCCCCCCCCCCCCTCCCCAGTCAATGGCGGGTTAACCCGCGAGTTACTGGGGTATATTTCATAACGCGACTTACTGGGGGGGGGGGGGGCTATTGTTTGCCCCCCCCCCCCCTCTGATCTCCGGAACTACTGGACCGAATGTAAAAATTCAAACGGCATTCGATAGCCCTGGGAAATTTATCGAGGGAAACATAATATTGTTGACCTCGGGGTCACCGATGACGTCACAGGTCAGGTCAAGTACAAAATGTTTGACCGTGTCAAAAGGTCTCTATGGATGGAATTGTCGCGCAAAATTGCGATATTAAACGCATAAGCTGTTGATAAATCGGTATGATTCGTGTGTCTGACACTTCTAAGTACCTTTCTAAGCTGTTTATGGCCTTGGGTCAGGTCAAGGTCATCCGAGGTCGAGGTCAAACTGCAGATTACGGTCATTAGGCGTTGTAACACATGTTTATGGGTTTGTTTTTCGTCTAGAACGCGAAAAATGACCTTAGAACATTGTTTGTTCCATATAAATAGAAGCGAAGAGCAAAAATGGAAATCCGTTTTTTTTCATAGTAATGCTGTGAAAAGTGGTCGATTTTTGTCATTTAAAGGTCATAACTCAGTCAATTTTAAAGATATCGACTTTAAATTTGGTACACATATTTCACCGCATACGTCTCGATCACATATATTCCGGTTTTGGGATAATTCGGATTTTTCTTGAAAACTTTGAAGAAAAAAAAATATTTGGATTTCTCAAAATTTTGAATAAAAAAACCCTCAAAAATCCGAGATTGCAGTTTGATAGCCCGGTCTATTGTCAGTAATTTGATTTAATACAATTTAGTTTATCTGAAATATCCTACCTTTGACAGCGTTTTCCGCAAACCATTATTTTGCAACAAAAACCGAAGAACATGACGTCACTCTGACGTCATTCCCGGTTGACCTATCATAGCCTCATATTTTTAATTTTGTCAACATGTGTAGAATTGATGTGAGATAAGTTACTGCAAGTTTGGTGACGATACGGGTGTTCGTTTAGGAGTTATTGCAAAATAACGGGAGGGGGCGGGGCAAAAAATAGCCCCCCCCCCAGTAACTCGCGGGTTAACAGACTTTGATGCGACAGTTTAAGGTTGAAATAAGCATAGTTGAAAGTTGAATCACCTATTTGTAGTATGTCATACTGATTGCTGCAATGGCAACACACGACGCTACCACACAACCACAATTTAATCAATTTTGCCAAAAGTTCTGAGTTGATGAATGTTTTGGTCACCATCTTAACTAATCACAGGTTATTGTGTGATCTATGGTCCCTACGATTCGATCGCGATAATACTATTCGCCGGCAAAATCCAGTAGTGAAACCCTTCCACGGAACAATGGGTTGAGAAGGCACAAACAAAACATTCACCGGTCCAAGGGTGGATCTAGCCGTGGGTTTTGGGGGCCAAATTCAGTGGCGTATTTTCAACAAGTTGTTGAGCGGGGGGGGGGGGGTGGCAGCAGGTCATCAGCCGTCAGCGAAAAGTTGTTGACCGGGTGTGGGGGGGGGGGGTAACAGACTGTCAGCCGTCAGCAGGGGTAGAGCACGTCGTCAGCCTGTCAGAAACTGTATAGCATGTATTAGACTTCACGTCTGGGGGGGGGGGGGGCAAAACATAGTTTGGCTCCCCTTGAACAATATTGGGGGGGCATGGCCCTGTTGCCCCCCCCCCCCCCTTGGATCCGCTTTTGCACTGGACGTTCATCTCTCTACCACCGGCCATCGCCACCGGACTAGGCCGCCTCTTTCCGTCCCACGTCACTGACCTTGAAGAGCGCCTTGAAGCCGGTCTCCTGCTTGCTGAGGTCGAGCCGCTCGGTGATGACACTGAAGGCGAGCCGGCAGACGCGGCCGTCCTCCAGCAGCAGCGCCACGTGGCCGGGGCCCACCGCCGCCTGGCGCACGGCCACGCGCAGCTGGGACAGCGGCGACGGCGAACACTGGCCGTAGCGGTTGATGCGCTCGGCCAGCTCTCGCAGCCTGGTGGTGAGAGGAGGGGAGGTCAGTAGGTCAGGTCCCGCAGCCTGGTGGTGAGAGGAGGGGGAGGTCAGCAGGTCAGGTCCCGCAGCCTGGTGAGAGGAGGGGGAGGTCAGCAGGCCAGGTCCCGCAGCCTGGTGAGAGGAGGGGGAGGTCAGCAGGTCAGGTCCCGCAGCCTGGTGGTCAGAGGAGGGGGAGGTCAGCAGGTCAGGTCCCGCAGCCTGGTGAGAGGAGGGGAGGTCAGCAGGTCAGGTCCCGCAGCCTGGTGGTGAGAGGAGGGGGAGGTCAGCAGGCCAGGTCCCGCAGCCTGGTGAGAGGAGGGGGAGGTCAGCAGGTCAGGTCCCGCAGCCTGGTGGTGAGAGGAGGGGGAGGTCAGCAGGTCAGGTCCCGCAGCCTGGTGGTGAGAGGAGGGGGAGGTCAGCAGGTCAGGTCCCGCAGCCTGGTGGTGAGAGGAGGGGGAGGTCAGCAGGTCAGGTCCCGCAGCCTGGTGGTGAGGGGAGGGGGAGGTCAGCAGGTCAGGTCCCGCAGCCTGGTGAGAGGAGGGGAAGTCAGCAGGTCAGGTCCCGCAGCCTGGTGGTGAGAGGAGGGGGAGGTCAGCAGGTCAGGTCCCGCAGCCTGGTGGTGAGAGGAGGGGGAGGTCAGCAGGTCAGGTCCTGCAGCCTGGTGAGAGGAGGGGGAGGTCAGCAGGTCAGGTCCTGCAGCCTGGTGAGAGGAGGGGGAGGTCAGCAGGCCAGGTCCCGCAGCCTGGTGGTGAGAGGAGGGGGAGGTCAGCAGGCCAGGTCCCGCAGCCTGGTGAGAGGAGGGGGAGGTCAGCAGGTCAGGTCCTGCAGCCTGGTGAGAGGAGGGGGAGGTCAGCAGGTCAGGTCCCGCAGCCTGGTGGTGAGAGGAAGGGGAGGTCAGCAGGTCAGGTCCCGCAGCCTGGTGAGAGGAGGGGGAGGTCAGCAGGTCAGGTCCCGCAGCCTGGTGGTGAGAGGAGGGGGAGGTCAGCAGGTCAGGTCCCGCAGCCTGGTGAGAGGAGGGGGAGGTCAGCAGGTCAGGTCCCGCAGCCTGGTGGTGAGAGGAGGGGGAGGTCAGCAGGTCAGGTCCCGCAGCCTGGTGAGAGAAGGGGAGGTCAGCAGGTCAGCTTCAGCAGGCCCGCAGCAGTAACAGCAGCCAGGTCGGCCGTTGGAGTGGAGCTAGCGGGGCAGGTGGTGGGTGAAAGGTCAGGGTCAGGGTCAGGGTCGTCAAGGTCTCTTGGTCTTAGTGCTAAATGAGCATTCAGTAACCCACCTTTTTCTTCTTCTTTTGTTAAACCACACAGACAAGTGAGTGCAAAGGTGCAGGCAAAGAAGATGTTTTGTTTTAATTTGATGATATATCATAGTTTGTTCTCCATCTGCTTGCAGACAGTCTTACTTCATGTTTCCAGCACTCGAATAATGATAGAAATAAATTGCATTAATGACCAAAGGGTAAAACATATATCCTTGCATTGTCCAAAAATCAGAAATCTTTGGGAGATTTGATACTTCGAGTTGCATTGTTATTCTCAAAAATCTTAACCCGCGCACTGCATGGGGGTTTGTTCTCCCCCCCCCCCCCCCCCCCCCTCAGGTTTTTCACAGATAGCGAAAAAAACGGCGGCGCGCAGCGCCGCCGGGTTTTGGCACACCTGTTAGGACATCAATTGCGCACACTTTGAAAAAAATAACCTCGGGTCATCTCAGGTCAGGTCATCAGACCAGGTCAAGTGACCCCACCTCCAAAAAAAATTGCAGTTGTGCCAAGGCCAGAGTTTCTCACCGATCAGTTTGAAACTTACAGGATGTCATGAGGGCATAAGTACTCACAATTCGTTTATCTCGGAATTTTTATATCGGTGACCTAAGGTCAGGTCAATTTCGTAACCTCCCATAATAAGTCAATGGGGAAATATACAAATGCTTCCTATTTCAAGGATATGCATGATATTAGTACAATTACTTCTGGATCACGTTATTACAGGATGTTCTTGATGATCCAAGTGTAAGTTTTGTTCAGTGACCTTTATGGGGTCATTTAAGGTCACCATCACTTGTTTGTCAATAACTCCCGACATAATGAAGATAGATAAGTAAAACATACAGCAATGTGTTTGTCTCGTTGAGACACGTCTTCCCATATGCAACATGCCATACTTGGGTCACCACTTGACCTTGACCTGAGGTCATTTTTTTTTAGTTGACTTAACAAGGTCACCATGTATATCCTTCGAAGCGCATTGACGAGATAAACACAATGGCGGTAACAGTTTTCCGTTATTCTTATTCAGTAAGAAGTTAATAGCGAAAAACGTTTTTGCAACAACAAAAAAACAGCATTTTCCCCCTTTTTTGACCTCTGGAGCCTCAAATATTGACCTGAGATCAAATCTGAGGAAACCTTGTCGATTGAAAATTTAACTGGCTGGCGTTTGCTTTTTTCCGTTTGTTTCTAACTAGCATAGGTTCCGAGATATATGGGAATTTCGGGAGCGAAGTCCTAAAACAGGAAAAAATGGAAAATTTGACCTTTGATGACCTCTGGTGACCTAAATTTTGACCTGACCTAAACAACCTGAAATACTTTCGATAGAACTTGTATCAAGCTATCAAATGCCGTTTTTCTCTTGTCGCTACGTAGCGTAGTTTTCGAGATCTCACGGGGGGCGGGTTGCTAGAGAGCTGGCACCTCTCTGCCTGCCTGAGTCCTGTAGAAGCACAATGAGCTCCTGATGACTGGGTTGCTAGAGAGATGGCACCCCTCTGCCTGCCTGAGTCCTGTAGAAGCACAATGAGCTCCTGATGACTCTGGGTTACTAGAGAGATGCACCCCTCTGCCTGCCTGAGTCTTGTAGAAGCACAATGAGCCCCTGATGACTCTGGGTTGCTAGAGAGCTGGCACCCCTCTGCCTGCCTGAGTCTTGTACAAGCACAATGAGCCCCTGATGACTCTGGGTTGCTAGAGAGCTGGCACCCCTCTGCCTGCCTGAGTCCTGTAGAAGCACAATGAGCTCCTGATGACTCTGGGTTGCTAGAGAGCTGGTACCCCTCTGCCTGCCTGAGTCTTGTAGAAGCACAATGAGCTCCTGATGACTGGGTTGCTAGAGAGCTGGCACCCCTCTGCCTGCCTGAGTCTTGTTATACTTATAAAACCATTCAATTTCAATACACTGGTAGTCTTATCAGGGTTCTATAACAGAAGGATTAGGCACAAAACAGAATAAGGTTTTACCTTACACACTATTTGAAGTCACTAAATGTCACTAGGTGGCTATGACCAGTAGGTATTGTAGTCACTAAATGTTAGAGCAGCAATACACAAATTGAGTAATTCAAGTAGTGTCTACAATGAAAATATCATCACTCAGCCACCACACCAGAATAATGATTGCCAGGCACTGTTTTGACATGTTTCGATTATCTCATCAATGTCAAGTTTGCTATTGCTCCCAGTTATTGCCCTCTGATGCAAGGTGGGAATCTGAGGTTGCTGGCAATGAGCTCACCTACAGAGGCTGGCACTGAGCTCACCTACAGAGGAGGCTGGCACTGAGCTCACCTACAGAGGAGGCTGGCACTGAGCTCACCTACAGATCAGGCTGGCACTGAGCTCACCTACATAGGAGGCTGGCACTGAGCTCACCTACAGAGGAGGTTTGCACTGAGCTCACCTACAGAGGAGGCTGGCACTGAGCTCACCTACAGAGGACGCTGGCACTGAGCTCACCTACAGAGGAGGCTGGCACTGAGCTCACCTACAGAGGAGGCTGGCACTGAGCTCACCTACAGAGGAGGCTGGCACTGAGCTCACCTACAGAGCAGGCTGGTACTGAGCTCACCTACAGAGGAGGCTGGCACTGAGCCTGGCACTGAGCTCACATACAGAGGAGGCTGGCACTGAGCTCACCTACAGAGGAGGCTGTCACTGAGCTCACCTACAGAGGAGGCTGGCACTGAGCTCACCTACAGAGGAGGCTGGCACTGAGCTCACCTACAGAGGAGGTTGGCACTGAGCTCACCTACAGAGGAGGCTGGCACTGAGCTCACCTACAGAGGAGGCTGGCACTGAGCTCACCTACAGAGGAGGTTTGCACTGAGCTCACCTACAGAGGAGGCTGGCACTGAGCTCACCTACAGAGGACGCTGGCACTGAGCTCACCTACAGAGGAGGCTGGCACTGAGCTCACCTACAGAGGAGGCTGGCACTGAGCTCACCTACAGAGGAGGCTGGCACTGAGCTCACCTACAGAGCAGGCTGGCACTGAGCTCACCTACAGAGCAGGCTGGCACTGAGCTCACCTACAGAGGAGGCTGGCACTGAGCCTGGCACTGAGTTCACATACAGAGGAGGCTGGCACTGAGCTCACCTACAGAGGAGGCTGTCACTGAGCTCACCTACAGAGGAGGCTGGCACTGAGCTCACCTACAGAGGAGGCTGGCACTGAGCTCACCTACAGAGGAGGTTGGCACTGAGCTCACCTACAGAGGAGGCTGGCACTGAGCTCACCTACAGAGGAGGCTGGCACTGAGCTCACCTACAGAGGAGGCTGACACTGAGCTCACCTACAGAGGAGGTTGGCACTGAGCTCACCTACAGAGGAGGCTGGCACTGAGCTCACCTACAGAGGAGGCTGGCACTGAGTCTGGCACTGAGCTCACATACAGAGGAGGCTGGCACTGAGCTCACCTACAGAGGAGCTTGACACTGAGCTCACCTACAGAGGAGGTTGGCACTGAGCTCACCTACAGAGGAGGCTGGCACTGAGCTCACTTACAGAGGAGGCTGGCATTGAGCTCACCTACAGGAGGCTGGCACTGAGCTCACCTACAGAGGAGGCTGGCACTGAGCCTGGCACTGAGCTCACATACAGAGGAGGCTGGCACTGAGCTCACCTACAGAGGAGCCTGGCACTGAGCTCACCTACAGAGGAGGTTGGCACTGAGCTCACCTTCAGAGGAGGCTGGCACTGAGCTCACTTACAGAGGAGGCTGGCACTGAGCTCACCTGCAGAGGAGGCTGGCACTGATCTCACCTACAGAGGAGGCTGACACTGAGCTCACCTACAGAGGAGCCTGACACTGAGCTCACATACAGAGGAGGCTGGCACTGAGCTCACCTACAGAGGAGGCTGACACTGAGCTCACCTACAGAGGAGCCTGGCACTGAGCTCACCTACAGAGGAGGCTGGCACTGAGCTCACCTACAGAGGAGGCTGGCACTGAGCTCACCTACAGAGGAGGCTGGCACTGAGCTCACCTACAGAGGAGGTTTGCACTGAGCTCACCTACAGAGGGGCTGGCACTGAGCTCACCTACAGAGGACGCTGGCACTGAGCTCACCTACAGAGGAGGCTGGCACTGAGCTCACCTACAGAGGAGGCTGGCACTGAGCTCACCTACAGAGGAGGCTGGCACTGAGCTCACCTACAGAGCAGGCTGGCACTGAGCTCACCTACAGAGGAGGCTGGCACTGAGCCTGGCACTGAGCTCACATACAGAGGAGGCTGGCACTGAGCTCACCTACAGAGGAGGCTGGCACTGAGCTCACCTACAGAGGAGGCTGTCACTGAGCTCACCTACAGAGGAGGCTGGCACTGAGCTCACCTACAGAGGAGGCTGGCACTGAGCTCACCTACAGAGGAGGTTGGCACTGAGCTCACCTACAGAGGAGGCTGGCACTGAGCTCACCTACAGAGGAGGCTGGCACTGAGCTCACCTACAGAGGAGGTTTGCACTGAGCTCACCTACAGAGGAGGCTGGCACTGAGCTCACCTACAGAGGAGGCTGGCACTGAGCTCACCTACAGAGGAGGCTGGCACTGAGCTCACCTACAGAGGAGGCTGGCACTGAGCTCACCTACAGAGCAGGCTGGCACTGAGCTCACCTACAGAGGAGGCTGGCACTGAGCCTGGCACTGAGCTCACATACAGAGGAGGCTGGCACTGAGCTCACCTACAGAGGAGGCTGTCACTGAGCTCACCTACAGAGGAGGCTGGCACTGAGCTCACCTACAGAGGAGGCTGGCACTGAGCTCACCTACAGAGGAGGTTGGCACTGAGCTCACCTACAGAGGAGGCTGGCACTGATCTCACCTACAGAGGAGGCTGGCACTGAGCTCACCTACAGAGGAGGCTGGCACTGAGCTCACCTACAGAGGAGGCTGGCACTGAGCTCACCTACAGAGGAGGCTGGCACTGAGTCTGGCACTGAGCTCACATACAGAGGAGGCTGGCACTGAGCTCACCTACAGAGGAGCCTGACACTGAGCTCACCTACAGAGGAGGTTGGCACTGATCTCACCTACAGAGGAGGCTGGCACTGAGCTCACTTACAGAGGAGGCTGGCATTGAGCTCACCTACAGGAGGCTGGCACTGAGCTCACCTACAGAGGAGGCTGGCACTGAGCCTGGCACTGAGCTCACATACAGAGGAGGCTGGCACTGAGCTCACCTACAGAGGAGCCTGGCACTGAGCTCACCTACAGAGGAGGTTGGCACTGAGCTCACCTTCAGAGGAGGCTGGCACTGAGCTCACTTACAGAGGAGGCTGGCACTGAGCTCACCTGCAGAGGAGGCTGGCACTGATCTCACCTACAGAGGAGGCTGACACTGAGCTCACCTACAGAGGAGCCTGACACTGAGCTCACATACAGAGGAGGCTGGCACTGAGCTCACCTACAGAGGAGGCTGACACTGAGCTCACCTACAGAGGAGCCTGGCACTGAGCTCACCTACAGAGGTGGCTGGCACTGAGCTCACCTACAGAGGAGGCTGGCACTGAGCTCACCTACAGAGGAGGCTGGCACTGAGCTCACCTACAGAGGAGGTTTGCACTGAGCTCACCTACAGAGGAGGCTGGCACTGAGCTCACCTACAGAGGACGCTGGCACTGAGCTCACCTACAGAGGAGGCTGGCACTGAGCTCACCTACAGAGGAGGCTGGCACTGAGCTCACCTACAGAGGAGGCTGGCACTGAGCTCACCTACAGAGCAGGCTGGCACTGAGCTCACCTACAGAGGAGGCTGGCACTGAGCCTGGCACTGAGCTCACATACAGAGGAGGCTGGCACTGAGCTCACCTACAGAGGAGGCTGTCACTGAGCTCACCTACAGAGGAGGCTGGCACTGAGCTCACCTACAGAGGAGGCTGGCACTGAGCTCACCTACAGGAGGTTGGCACTGAGCTCACCTACAGAGGAGGCTGGCACTGAGCTCACCTACAGAGGAGGCTGGCACTGAGCTCACCTACAGAGGCTGGCACTGAGCTCACCTACAGAGGAGGCTGGCACTGAGTCTGGCACTGAGCTCACATACAGAGGAGGCTGGCACTGAGCTCACCTACAGAGGAGCCTGACACTGAGCTCACCTACAGAGGAGGTTGGCACTGAGCTCACCTACAGAGGAGGCTGGCACTGAGCTCACTTACAGAGGAGGCTGGCATTGAGCTCACCTACAGGAGGCTGGCACTGCGCTCACCTACAGAGGAGGCTGGCACTGAGCCTGGCACTGAGCTCACATACAGGAGGCTGGCACTGAGCTCACCTACAGAGGAGCATGGCACTGAGCTCACCTACAGAGGAGGTTGGCACTGAGCTCACCTTCAGAGGAGGCTGGCACTGAGCTCACTTACAGAGGAGGCTGGCACTGAGCTCACCTGCAGAGGAGGCTGGCACTGATCTCACCTACAGAGGAGGCTGACACTGAGCTCACCTACAGAGGAGCCTGACACTGAGCTCACATACAGAGGAGGCTGGCACTGAGCTCACCTACAGAGGAGGCTGACACTGAGCTCACCTACAGAGGAGCCTGGCACTGAGCTCACCTACAGAGGAGGCTGGCACTGAGCTCACCTACAGAGGAGGTTGGCACTGAGCTCATCTACAGAGGAGGCTGGCACTGAGCTCACCTACAGAGGAGGCTGGCACTGAGCTCACCTACAGAGGAGGCTGGCACTGAGCTCACCTACAGAGGAGGCTGGCACTGAGCTCACCTACAGAGGAGGCTGGCACTGAGCCTGGCACTGAGCTCACATACAGAGGAGGCTGGCACTGAGCTCACTTACAGAGGAGGCTGGCACTGAGCTCACCTACAGAGGAGGCTGGCACTGAGCTCATTTACAGAAGAGGCTGGCACTGAGCTCACCTACAGAGGAGGCTGGCACTGAGCTCACCTACAGAGGAGGCTGGCACTGAGCTCACTTACAGAGGAGGCTGGCACTGAGCCTGGCACTGAGCTCACATACAGAGGAGGCTGGCACTGAGTTCACCTACAGAGGAGGCTGGCACTGAGCTCACCTACAGAGGAGGCTGGCACTGAGTTCACCTACAGAGGAGGCTGGCACTGAGCTCACCTACAGAGGAGGCTGGCACTGAGCTCACTTACAGAGGAGGCTGGCACTGAACTCACCTACAGAGGAGGCTGGCACTGAGCCTGGCACTGAGCTCACATACAGAGAAGGCTGGCACTGAGCTCACCTACAGAGGAGCCTGGAACTGAGCTCACCTACAGAGGAGGCTGGCACTGAGCTCACTTACAGAGGAGGCTGGCACTGAGCTCACCTACAGAGGAGGCTGGCACTGAGCTCACCTACAGAGGAGGCTGGCACTGAGCCTGGCACTGAGCTCACATACAGAGAAGGCTGGCACTGAGCTCACCTACAGAGGAGCCTGGCACTGAGTTCACCTACAGAGGAGGCTGGCACTGAGCTCACTTACAGAGGAGGCTGGCACTGAGCTCACCTACAGAGGAGGCTGGCACTGAGCTCACTTACAGAGGAGGCTGGCACTGAGCTCACCTACAGAGGAGGCTGGCACTGAGCCTGGAACTGAGCTCACATACAGAGGAAGCTGGCACTGAACTCACCTACAGAGGAGGCTGGCACTGAGCTCACTTACAGAGGAGGCTGGCACTGAGCTCACCTACAGAGGAGGCTGGCACTGAGACTGGCACTGAGCTCACATACAGAGGAGGCTGGCACTAAGCTCACCTACAGAGGAGCCTGGCACTGAGTTCACCTACAGAGGAGGCTGGCACTGAGCTCACTTACAGAGGAGGCTGGCACTGAGCTCACCTACAGAGGAGGCTGGCACTGAGCTCACCTGCAGAGGAGGCTGGCACTGAGCCTGGCACTGAGCTCACACACAGAGGAGGCTGTCACTGAGCTCACCTACAGAGGAGGCTGGCACTGAGCTCACCTACAGAGGAGGCTGGCACTGAGCTCACCTACAGAGGAGCCTGGCACTGAGCTCACCTACAGAGCAGGCTGGCACTGAGCTCACCTACAGGAGGCTGGCACTGAGCTCACCTACAGTGGAGGCTGGCACTGAGCTCACATACAGAGGAGGCTGGCACTGAGCTCACCTACAGAGGAGGCTGGCACTGAGCTCCCTTACAGAGGAGGCTGGCACTGAGCTCACCTACAGAGGAGGCTGGCACTGAGCTCACCTACAGAGGAGGCTGGCACTGAGCTCACCTACAGAGGAGGCTGGCACTGAGCTCACCTACAGGGGAGGCTGGCACTGAGTTCACCTACAGAGGAGGCTGGCACTGAGCCTGGCACTGAGCTCACATACAGAGGAGGCTGGCACTGAGCTCACCTAAAGAGGAGGCTGGCACTGAGCTCACCTACAGAGGAGCCTGGCACTGAGCTCACCTACAGGAGGCTGGCAATGAGCTCACTTACAGAGGAGGCTGGCACTGAGCCTGGCACTGAGCTCACATACAGAGGAGGCTGGCACTGAGCCTGGCACTGAGCTCACATACAGAGGAGCCTGACACTGAGCTCACATACAGAGGAGGCTGGCACTGAGCTCACCTACAGAGGAGGCTGACACTGAGTTCACCTACAGAGGAGGCTGGCACTGAGCCTGGCACTGAGCTCACATACATAGGAGACTGGCACTGAGCTCACCTACAGAGGAGGCTGTCACTGAGCTCACCTACAGAGGAGCCTGGCACTGAGCTCACCTACAGAGGAGGCTGGCACTGAGCTCACTTACAGAGGAGGCTGGCACTGAGCCTGGCACTGAGCTCACATACAGAGGAGGCTGGCACTGAGCCTGGCACTGAGCTCACATACAGAGGAGACTGGCACTGAGCTCACCTACAGAGGAGGCTGGCACTGAGCTCACCTACAGAGGAGCCTGGCACTGAGCTCACCTACAGAGGAGGCTGGCACTGAGCTCACTTACAGAGGAGGCTGGCACTGAGCCTGGAACTGAGCTCACATACAGAGGAAGCTGGCACTGAACTCACCTACAGAGGAGGCTGGCACTGAGCTCACTTACAGAGGAGGCTGGCACTGAGCTCACCTACAGAGGAGGCTGGCACTGAGCCTAGCACTGAGCTCACATACAGAGGAGGCTGGCACTGAGCTCACCTACAGAGGAGCCTGGCACTGAGCTCACCTACAGAGGAGGCTGGCACTGAGCTCACTTACAGAGGAGGCTGGCACTGAGCTCACCTACAGAGGAGGCTGGCACTGAGCTCACCTACAGAGGAGGCTGGCACTGAGCCTGGCACTGAGCTCACATACAGAGGAGGCTGGCACTGAGCTCACCTACAGAGGAGGCTGGCACTGAGCTCACCTACAGAGGAGGCTGGCACTGAGCTCACCTACAGAGGAGCCTGGCACTGAGCTCACCTACAGAGGTTGCTGGCACTGAGCTCACCTACAGGAGGCTGGCACTGAGCTCACCTACAGTGGAGGCTGGCACTGAGCTCACATACAGAGGAGGCTGGCACTGAGCTCACCTACAGAGGAGGCTGGCACTGAGCTCCCTTACAGAGGAGGCTGGCACTGAGCTCACCTACAGAGGAGGCTGGCACTGAGCTCACCTACAGAGGAGGCTGGCACTGAGCTCACCTACAGAGGAGGCTGGCACTGAGCTCACCTACAGGGGAGGCTGGCACTGAGTTCACCTACAGAGGAGGCTGGCACTGAGCCTGGCACTGAGCTCACATACAGAGGAGGCTGGCACTGAGCTCACCTACAGAGGAGGCTGGCACTGAGCTCACCTACAGAGGAGCCTGGCACTGAGCTCACCTACAGGAGGCTGGCACTGAGCTCACTTACAGAGGAGGCTGGCACTGAGCCTGGCACTGAGCTCACATACAGAGGAGGCTGGCACTGAACCTGGCACTGAGCTCACATACAGAGGAGCCTGACACTGAGCTCACATACAGAGGAGGCTGGCACTGAGCTCACCTACAGAGGAGGCTGACACTGAGTTCACCTACAGAGGAGGCTGGCACTGAGCCTGGCACTGAGCTCACATACAGAGGATACTGGCACTGAGCTCACCTACAGAGGAGGCTGGCACTGAGCTCACCTACAGAGGAGCCTGGCACTGAGCTCACCTACAGAGGAGGCTGGCACTGAGCTCACTTACAGAGGAGGCTGGCACTGAGCCTGGCACTGAGCTCACATACAGAGGAGGCTGGCACTGAGCCTGGCACTGAGCTCACATACAGAGGAGGCTGGCAATTAACAAAATGACAATAGAACATATCGGTGCAAAGTTATATATTAGCAGAAAGCAACAAAACCTCAATTTCTGAAAGTATCAGGCATGGGTATTGTTGAAATCCCTCATTAATTTTATTTAAAAAATGTTTAGTAACACATGTGGCAAAAAATCTTATGAGAAAACAACAATGCCAGTTTGCTATTGCAGCCTGCCATGCCTCTGCCATTGGCAGAGTGGCAACATGATCAGGATGTGATAGAATCTCTCTAATGACTAGGCACCTAAACAAAAATATACTGGAACTATTTTTTCCTTTCTTAGGCCAGATTTCTCAAAGTAATATTTTGTATATATGAGGTACCCTGGCCAAGTTATGCTTCATTTATGACTTTAGTTCCACCGATTCACAAAGAAAGCTATGCTAGTTTTGTCAAGAGTACAAGATTTCACAGAATCATCAAATTATATCAAACAGTATACAAATATATGTGCTTATTTTTCAATGACCATAATTTCTGGGGCATTAATGCATGATTATAAACTCCAAACTGAATTGGAAAAGAATTGCCTAAGAAGTTATCCAACATGCAAAACAAATGTTTACTTTGTCAGACATGAAAAATATCATCATAAGTACCTAATCATAATAAATAATACATTTATTTACATAATATATAAATATCATATCACATATAATCATACAAAAATTACAGTATGATACAGCAGGGTACCGATCTCTGGCCACATGAAATTACCTGACTTTTCATGCTATTGATATTTGATGGTGTACACTGATGCACAAAGGCACTGATAAACCACTAAGAGCATGACAAATCTGATATATTGATGTGGACAGAGAATACCTGACCTTAACCCTACTCATCAGTCTTGTCTAGGACATAGGGTAGGAAACCATGATGCTTTCACACCAAAACACCAGACTCATGCTATTGGAGTTCTTTAGTGCATCATCTACACCACCAAAAGTTATTTATTTATTTAGTCCTTCTCATCCCTAACAGGCCTTTTGCCCAATTGCAGGAGGGGTGCTCCTTCTCCTTTCATTGGGATTAGGTTTACAAGGCTTTTCCCCCAAGGACCTCACCAGGGCAAGGGGTTGGGGATTATGGGTGTGGCAACTTCAGTGGGTATATGGTGCACATCAAGGGCCTCACCAGGTCGGACAAGAATCAACATGGATGACTGTGGGAGGCAAACCCAAGGTCAGTTTGGTCTCCACAGAGCAGTCCAGTGTGTTGACCGCCGGACTGGTGTTGCGTCTGAGTGTGGTGACTTGACATCTACCATGATGGGTACCCGCGTTACTACGCGTTACCCCAGGTCAGTTTGGTCTCCGCAGAGCAGTCCAGTGCGTTGACCGCCGGACTGGTGTTGCGTCTGAGTGTGGTGACTTGACATCTACCATGATGGGTACCCGCGTTACTACGCGTTACCCCAGGTCAGTTTGGTCTCCGCAGAGCAGTCCAGTGTGTTGACCGCCGGACTGGTGTTGCGTCTGAGTGTGGTGACTTGACATCTACCATGATGGGTACCCGCGTTACTCTAACTGTATGGTGAAAATCCGAAACAACCCAGAACTGTGGCGTGCCAAAATCCTGGATATCGAGGAAAGAAATCTTGTTCTACATAGAGCAAAGCACCTGAAGGGTTCACAGTATGACCATATTTATGTCAGGAGAGATCTCACATATGCAGAGAGAATGGAACTCAAAGAAAGGCGGGGAAACCTTGCACATGTTCCAGTGAGGACAACAGCACATTCTCACCAAGCCCCAGCACCCACAGGTTCTCTGCCCGGCCAAGGTCATGATCAAAATCAGGCTCAGGGATCTACAGCTGCTCCCTCCCAGAGGCCTGTTCACGGGGTCTGCGGCCGCCGCGGCTCCCGCGGCCAGGAGGCGGAGCTTAATTTGAACAACTTTGAACACTTTTGCGGCCGCTGATGGCGTCCGATAAATGGCGCGTGTAGCGTTCGCAACGAATAGGCAATTTCATGAAAACCCTCAATGTTTTTCAAACCACTCAACTACATGAATATCTACGAGTCACTACAGGCGGCCGCTCACTAGGCCATTCGGCGCACGGAGGTCGCGATATCGCTACGACTTCCCGCGCATCTTTAGCGACATTCCGCCTTCGGGTCAGCCGAAACGTCAAAAATCGCGGACGAATGTCGTCGGCCGGCCATCTGCGGACCGGCGGAAAAAGCTGATTCGAACGAGCTTTTTTCGGCGACTGAACGCCGCGGAGCCGCGGACAACAAAATTGATCATGCTAACAGTGGTGAATCTATGCAAGACAGAGGTGCACATTTTGCACAGCATGCTCTTGCCGCTGTGACATTTATTATGTAAAAGTTTCGTGGTTCTAAACTTACATCTTCGTCGAAAAATGGCCATCATTAATTTACCTTGTGACAGGCTGTAGGCACAGGTTGCGACATGCTGTAGGTCGGCGGGGCGGAATCTCGCAAGCAGACAGCGCCGAATGCGCCGGAACAAGGACGATATTCAGCGGTATCGACGCGATTTTCCCAGGCGGAATGTCGCAGTGATATCGCGCGCCGAATGGTCTAGTGTGCGGCCGCCTTACGAGTTGTCATTTTTGGTCAAACAACCGCCAGTGAGCTGCGGTATCAACAAAACAGTGCGCAACCTTTGTCAGACGCGCGCCATTTATGTTGAAGTTCTTTTGCGGCTGCTCCCGAGCAACCGCAGGAGCCGCAGAACGGAGAGTCTCTCCTCCCGGATCTGCTCTTTCGTGATTGGCCTGACGATTAAGCCCCGCCCTTTTGGCCGCGGGAGCCGCGTCGGCCGCAGACCCCGTGAACAGGCCTCAGGATCAGCAAGATACTGAACAGGGGCACATCACAACAGGCACTGGGACACAAAGCCCTCCTGCCGCACCATCAAACAACACTCGGTCAAACTAGCTGGTCTGACACCCAAGCCACAACACTTTGTGCTGAAATGCTGCAGCAGCTGTAAACGGCCTGTCAAACAAAACAAATTATCTGAGGAATTTTATTGACAAAAATGATCTGAGAGTTGTGTGCATTACAAAATCACACTTGACATCATCTATATCCAGCTCATTTGTGAACATTCCCCATTTTAACTTGTTTCGAAATTATGTGCAAGGCAAAGTGCATAAACATGGAGTATGTGCCTATGTGCATGAAGACATCCTAGTAGATTGCCTGAGTTATCCAATGAGTAGTGCTCTTCTCTTTCGTTTAGCTACACAGAATGTTTATATTATTATCATATGCTGACCACCTTCATATACTGCTTCTAAAAATGAAGCTCTTGTCCAAGTATTAGAAACAATTATTTCAGGCAAGGAAATAATAATTGTGGGAGACTTCAATCTCCCAAACATTGAGTGGATGTCATTTGAAGAACAACCATCAGCTCATGTACCTCCAATTGATTCCATGTTCTTAGATGTTTTCAATGTAAATGGTCTGATTCAGTGGGTGGTTGAGCCCACATTCCCTAGCTCAGGCAATATACTGGACCTCCTTTTGACGTCAGAAAAAGACAGGATAGGAAATGTCATGATTCATCATCCATTACCCTCATGTGACCATTGTCCAGTTTTTTTTTTGCCACGTTTTCCAGAGCGACTCGGTTGACGTCAACCACAAGCCTCTCAAGATTACTCTTGGCATAGAGGAAATTATGACAGATTAAATTAACTGCCTGCAGTGGTTGACTGGGATTTTGAGCTTGCTCTTCTAAATGCCTGCAAGTCATTTGACAGGTTTGCCCCTATTGTGAGGGACGTTATAAAGGAATGTATTCCTCAGAGAATTGCACACAACAACCACAAACCACCGTGGAGGACAAATCCACGGCGCGGTTTGATTCGACACAGACACGAGGCTTGGATTCGCTATAAGAGAGCAAGAATGCAAAGTGGTCGTAGATCTGAGACGGCTCTGGAAGCATCCTCAGGATTTGCATCTGTAAATAAAAGCCTGTGAAATTTTGAAGTCCGATCCCAAGCCAATTATGAGAACAGCCTCATTGACAGATTCAAATAAAACCCAAAGCTGCTCCAATCCTACATACGGTCAAATAAATATGTTCCTTCGTCTATAGGCCCCTTGAAGCTTCTGAGTGGTGATCTGTGCTCAGACTCACTATGAGTCAATGCCGGGCTTCGTCTTTTGCCTCTGTCTTCTGCAGAGAGGTCCCAACCAATCAGGAGCCACATCAGGTGTATGACAGGCACATTGATCCCATACATCTATATATTGATGATGTAAAAACCTACTCATTTCACTAGATATAAATGCGGCCATGGGACCTGACAAAATTCACCCTATGGTTTTGAAGAGTTGTGCACAAAATCTAGTGTACCTATTGCACATCATATTTACTAAATCATTACAAGAAGGAACTGTTCCAATGACTTGGAAACGCTCTACTGTTGTCCCTATCTTTAAGAAAGGCCATAGATTTGAACCATTTAATTACAGACCAGTGAGCCTTACTCCAGTATGCTGTCAATCTTTGGAGCGTATAATCGCTGATAACTTGCAAGATTACTTAAATGACAACATCTTACTCTCTCACCACCAGTTCGGGTTTAGACGGGGAAGGTCCACGATGGAACGGCTTCGTTTGGTATATGATGAGGTTTCTGGTTTAATGGACTCAGGGATTACTATGGACCTTGTACTTTTGTATTACAGCAAGGCCTTCGATGTGGTTTGTCGCCAAATTCTGATAGCGAAACTACAGTCCATTTGGTATCGACGGCCAGCTTTTAAAATGGATTGCTTCATTTCTGACAGGCTGAGAAATGCTGAGGCCTGTTCACGGGGTCTGCGGCCGACGCGGCTCCCGCGGCCAAAAGGGCGGGGCTTAATCGTCAGCCAATCACGAAAGAGCAGATCCGGGAGAAGAGACTCCGCTCTGCGGCTCCTGCGGTTGCTTGGGAGCAGCCGCAAAAGAACTTCGACATAAATGGCGCACGTCTGACAAAGGTTGCGCACTGTTTTGTTGATATCGCAGCTCACTGGCGGTTGTTTAACCAAAAATGACAACTCGTAGTGACTCGTAGATATTCATGTAGTTGAGTGGTTTTGAAAAACATTGAGGGTTTTCATGAAATTGCCTATTCGTTGCGAACGCTACACGCGCCATTTATCGGACGCCATCAGCGGCCGCAAAAGTGTTCAAAGTTGTTCAAATTAAGCTCCGCCTCCTGGCCGCGGCGGCCGCAGACCCCGTGAACAGGCCTCAGAGGCCTGTTTGGAAATCTGCGCTCCGACACCTCAGGTGTCTGTGAAAGGGCATCTTAGCAGTGACAGAGCTGTCAACAGTGGTGTACCCCAGGGATCTGTTCTGGAGCCACTGTTGTTTCTTATTTATATAGATCATGTAGGCTCGAAATTTGCATCCAACTACAAAATCTTTGCAGATGATTTAAAGCTGTACTCACATGTAAACTCAGATCCTCTTTGTCAATACCCGGCTGCTGCGCCATCTATACAGAATGATATAGATGTGCTTCATCACACATCTGAATCATGGGGTTTAAAGCTAAATAGAAAGAAGTGTGCTGTGCTGCGTTTCTCAATCAACTTTAAAGACCAAGTGGCACCACTCTACTGTCTATATGGCAGTCCTCTTCCTGTCTGTGTGTCTCATAACGACCTGGGAGTGTTAGTAGATGTTAAACTTAAATTTCATGAACATATTGTGTCGGTGGCTCACAAGGCATCTGGTTTGTGTCAAAGCTTATTAAAAATAAACTGTCTGTCGCACACCAAACTTCATGATGCTTCTCTTCATAACCCATGTCAGACCATTGATTGAATATGTGTCATGTGTGTGGAACACTGGCTATAGGGAGGATTTGCACAATTTGGAGCGTGTTCAAAGACCATGGACTAAAAAGATAGACAACCTCCATGACTTGTTGTATGCAGAGAGGCTGGGTGAATTAGAGCTATATTCAGTGCAGGGAAGGCTCCTTCGAGCAGATCTCATTCAATATTGGAAAATATTAAATGGCATAAGCTGCACTGAGCCAGAGAGCTTCTTCACTTGGCCTCCCAGCTGTGGCACCCAGGGTTTCAAGATTCATGTTCAAGATTCATGTGCCACACATTGTTCTGGATGTACGCAATTGATCCATCTCAAACCGATGTGTACATATTTGGAACAACCTCCTGGAGTGTATTGTAACTGCATCCAACTTAAGCACCTTCAAAAAGGGCTTGGCAAATGTGATTAAGGAGGATCTGTATTGATATGTCTGATGATCGCACAAACAAAACTGTTATTAGAAACTTTTATCTAGACACTAAGTCATACTAGTAAGTGTTGTTACATGAGGACACTCTAAATCCAGTTGTCTCATCAAATCAGCAACCACTCCTGGGTTCCCCTTGTGCCTGCTGTCTCCTCCTTATGTACGGCTGTCGGGCGGAGTGTCGGCTGTCGGGCGGAGTGTGTTATGTACGGCTGTCGGGCCTTATGTACGGCGGAACCCTGACAGGTGAGAGAACCAGGTGAGGCACTACTCTGGCCCCATGTGTCCAGTGTCCAGTGACAAGTCCAGTGTTCTTATATGTCTGGCATTATGACTGTTTATCTCAGCCAGCAACTGCATAGCCAAAACTGAATTGTTACTAAATTACAGCACATCAGCATATTGCATAAAATGTTTGTAACAAGGGCTGTGCTCTTTGGACATGAGGATTGTGAGGAAGGACTGTTGACCAATCAGTGACAGGGGGACAGGAAGCTTTGGGGGAAGGCATGTCATGCTCCAGGGCAGTGAACTGTAACTGTGTCACAAGACGTGTGGTACCTAGGTACCTGCATAACACAACATGGTGACATGTAGGCATCATTGTCCAGTATGCAAAACATGGCAAGTTTCGACGAGATCTTGTCATGGCAGGGTTGGCACAAACACATCAACATTGGGGCAGCTATTGCAAAAAAAATGGGCAGCTTTTGGAGTTTTTGGGGCAGCAGTAACAATTTGCTGATTTACACTAGATAAAACATGATTGTGAAGATGACCAACTGCACCCCCCCCCCCCCCCCCCCCCCCAACAGCATTTCAGTTGGAGACACAGTAGGGAAATACTCTCAAAATAGAGCACTCTAATTTTATATTTTGATGCATTTGTCTTTGTCACAAAAATAAGGTCTTTCTTAAACAGCTACTGTGTAGCACTGTGACCATGTGACGACCCATAGAGGGCATGTATGTCGAGAAAAACTTCAAACTTTGCTTAAAGATGGGTCACACTAAATTTATGAATGTCACTGGCAGGAAACAGTCTAGATCCTTACTCTATTTTTGTATTACCTGCCGTTGTCTGGTGCTGAAACGCTCAATAAATAAAGCTGATAATCCAAAATTAGAGTGCTGGCCCGCATCCATACTCAATAATTAGAGCAGATTTGGCCAAGCATGCCAAAATGTTCCATCACTTTCTTGAAGTTTGCAATTCCAAACACATTTGCAATATGCATCTGGATTTGTTAAGACTTGCACAGGAAAAACCATGATTGTTTATCATTTTTGTATCCTATATGGCTTCCTTGTTTTCTGACATTTTGCTACAATTTATTGCAATTGGTTTTTATAAAAAGTGTTCATAAAGGCACTCTAATTTTAGATCTTTACATGCATGTCTATTGCAGGCTTTGATGTCACCTGCGCTTTTTTGGAGCACTCCATTTTTAGAGTATTTCCCTACTGCATCTCCAACTGATTTGGCTGAAGTGGATTTATGCTAGATAAAACGTGATTGTGAATATCACCGACCCCATCTCCGGTCAACAGTATTTGCTGGACTGAGGAGCGGTCATACATACTCGACATCCCTCATGTTTTAGATGTTTCAAAACTTCACTATTTAGTCACTATGCATCTTTGAAGAAACTATTCTGTATTTGTTATGTTATTTAGAATGTATCTTACCTAACAATGCTGAAACAATACAAAAATCTGGAAGGTGTAACAACTGATCGTCCACTACGGTCATCGCCATATCTACGCAGAAATATATATTGATGCAAGAAGATGCACAGGAAAAACAAGGATCGTCCATGACGTCATTGGAACAATGCCTGTATATTTTAGGAGTGAAAATGCCAGCAAATAATAACCTAACCTAGCCATACAACGTAAATAAGTTATGTGACGTCATAGCCTGGCCGCTGTGAACACCATCTATACTTGTATCAAGGTCGGTCGTCGTCAGCTGGCATGTAAACAAAGTTTTGCAGGCAACAGAAGAGGCGAGATATTAATTATTGAAGTTATAATTAGTTAAAGTGCAAAATGTGTCGGGGAAGACATCCATAATTACTTAACGTGATATTCTCTATCGATTGGTAGGTATATTATAGGGATTTACTAATAACTAAGGGGGGACCACAAGTATGTACCGCCGAGGAGCAAAATTTGATCCAGAAAATCCTGCCCCAAATAGGGCAGCTTGCTGTCCCATTTGGGGCAGGAGATTTGGGCTGCCCCAAATTTCTTGATGTTCCTGCCACGTTTTGCATACTGGATCATTGTGATGTGTGCAGCAGCTCCATAGCCTGCGGATCCATACATAGTTCTCGGGAGTTCCTCACACAAAAGAACATGGCCAAGGTCATTATGATCATAATGCTCACATATATCAAGAATGACACTGCCAAATTCACGCAGAGGGAGTGGCAATATGACACTACACCATTACAAATTAGGTACTTTAAGCATCAAGAAACTCTCACGTGCAAAATCTTACCTCTCATTCATCTGTTCATCGCTTCCAGGCAATGGTTGAAGAAAGAAATGAACGGAAGACATGGTTAGACGAGAAGTGACCGAGGCGATTCGGACAATGACTACGGATGAAGAATGGAACGTTTCGCAAACTTCTTCCCCAGAATTTCGGCTGTTTCGATACAGTGCTGTTCCGTCGGTTCTGTCAATTTCTGTGTGATGTCAAATAAAACAACTTCTACCTAATTTGTTATGAGGATTAAGCGCGGATTTCCGCGCAGCAACTGGCGCTGCGCGACACACCGCACCAACGCTTTTTTGTGTACCACACCAAGGCCGTACCAGAGAGGTAGAGTCATCCGGGGATTTTAGCCCCCAATGGCAAAACATTGTCGTGACGTCACTGGTGCTCTGGTCCGACTCGGCTGTCGCCGTACGCAGCTTGGTGCGGTGCGAATATTTCGAACGGGATACGGATAGTTGCGCCTTAGGACGATCCTATTAAGATTACGTTTACGTTTATTACGTTTACCGAAGATAATCATCCCTCCCTGAATTAATTATGAGGATTCAGCAATGCACGGCAATGCGCTGCCCGGTCTGCGTGAGGGGCGAAGACGGCCATACCCTGCCCCGGTCCGGCAGGGGGGGGGGGAGGGATGGCCATACGCTACCCCGGTCTGGCTGAGGGGTGAGACGGCCATACGCTGCCCCGGTCTGGCTGATGGGTCAAACGGTCATACGCTTCCCCGGTCTGGCTGAAGGGTGCGACGGCCATACGCTGCCCCGGTCTGGCTGAGGGGGAGACGGCTATACGCTGCCCCGGTCTGACTGAGGGGTGAGACGACTATACGCTGCCCCGGTCCGGCTGAGGGGAGAGACGGCCATACGCTGCCCCAGTCTGGCTGAGGGGCGAGACGGCATACGCTGCAGGTCTGACTGAGGGGTGAGGCGGACATACGCTGCCCCGGTCCGGCTGAGGAGGAGACGACTATACGCTGCCCCGGTCCGGCTGAGGGGCGAGACGGGCATACACTGCGTACCGGTCCGGCTGAGGGGCGAGACGGCCACACGCTGCGTCTGGCTGAGGGGCGAGACTGCCATACGCTGCCCCGGTCCGGTTGAGGGGCGAGACGGCCATACGGTGCCCCGGTCTGGCTGAGGGGCGAGACGGTCATACGCTGCACCTGTAAGATTATTATGTGACGCACTAAATTCCAAGGCTACGTTGGGGTGATAGTGGCTCGGGCCTGAGAGGGTCAACGGCAGGGAGCCGGCCGGCCGAGCCGCACGTGACCTCAGGCGGGGAAAGCCTGGCGGCTGAGCTCAGGTGCGAGGGCCGGTAGATCGTGGCATTTCTCGTGGCGGCCTCGTCGGGACGACATCTTCAGATTCCTTGTCCCCATCAAAATTAACGCTGCGACACTCGGGTGTCGCAGAAGTCCTGACACTAAGTCCAGAGCTCTTTCGAAGTTTATAGGTCAGTCGGTGCGGAGCGCCGTGATCTTGGCTGCGCTCTGGAGTCCCGCATTATAATATAAATGGGCAAGGTGCGGTCTGAGCGTAGACGGGTGTGGTGCGACGCGTGTGGTGTGAACTGGGTGCGACGGTGAATTGTGAGTGTGAGAATACCGGAGGTGCGGTAAGGTGACGAGGATTCGTTGTGACGGTGGAAGGTGGGTGTGAGAGAACTGGAGATGCGGTAATGTGGCGAGTTGTTTGTGAACGAGTGTGGATACCTGTGAATGTATTGTATATGTGCATTATGAGGTTGTGTGGGTGTCGGAAGCGTGAAGAGGTGGTGTGTTGTATGTGTAGTTGCGAGTGTGGAAGTCTGTGAAGGAATGTGTGTTGAGCCCCAATATAAAGTTGAGGAGAATGAAATATTTCCCCGGGAAGCGAGGAATGCCAAACTGATCCACGGTGAACGCTGAACGACTTATACGGGCTGCTCGTTTAATACACCCGGGTGGCAGGCGGGGCATGTTAACGTAATAGGTATTAATGTAACGGAGGGACGGGATGCTGGAGGCTAATGCATGGCCGACAGCTAACCGGGTTCTCTTATACACCGGTCTGACTGTGGGGTGAGACGGCTAAACGCTGCCCCGGTCCGGCTGGGGGGAGAGACGGCCATACGCTGCCCCGGTCTGGCTGAGGGGTGAGATGGCCATACACTGCGCAGGTCTGGCTGAGGGCCGAGACGGGAATACGCTGCACTGGTCTGGCTGAGGGGCGAGACAGTCGCACGCTGTCCCGGTCTGGCTGAGGGGCGAGAAATGGCATTGTTTTGGCTTAATGTTCAAGATATGCTTTGTAAAAATGAAAAAAAAAAAATATTTCACAAACATAGACTTGCAACCTAAATACCTAACTCACTTATCTAACCGCCACGACTTCAAATTGCCGCTCGTCAACACCCGTCAAAAGACCGCAAACGCTCGAAAGCGCAGCTGCGGCGACGGGGCTGGCCACGACAGGCCTAGAGTACCAATGACGTCATTGCTAATACTCAGTCGCTCGGCAGCCGATACATGGGGAATCCCGGGATGACCCCCCCCCCCCCCCCCCCCCCCCCCCCCCCCCCCCCCTGCACCCTCCACGCAAGGCTAGTATATTTGAAGCGCACCAGTCAGCATTAGTTCTTCAGATATCTGTTTGCTAAATGCAATTTGCTGCTGACTGCCACAGCGCATCGCAAAATTTGCAATGTCTTCAATCGATGATTGGTCGAAAATACCCAGCGTTTCATAGCGCAGTTGCGACGATCAGCTATAATCTTTTTAGACTACCCGTCTCTATTTTCATGAAGCAGCTAAAATGCATATTAGCTGAACCAATGGAGAATGAGCTTCATTGGAATGTCTACTCGCTAGAAGGCCGATTTTCATTGTGATCCACCTGTTTAAATTACAATTTTGAAATGCTTTGTAGGATTCCATCTGGCTTTTCATATTTGTAATATGGGCCCGTTGGGATACTCTAAGATTTAGTTACATCTGAAAGGGAGTTGGGCATAGATATACTAAATATCTATGGAGTTGGGTATTCTATTTCTTACCGCCCTTGTCGTATTGTGAAAACGGCTTCACAAAATCTGTGACGTTAAGTCCTTCAATATACGAATAGCGTGTAAGATAGGACATGATTTGCATGGGCTTTGGTTGGCGTATATACATCGGACAACTGATTTAAGCCAGGCGCTCGCTGCGCTGCGGCATTAAAACGTCATTATCTCCCAAAGCACTGCATGAATTTCAGCGAAATTGTTCAGGAAGACGTGTAGTTGATGCAGCCTAAGGTACTGTAAGCTTCATATCGATATATATTATGGTTGAGTTATAGAGAAAATCCGGCATCGGCAGATTCCTTCCACCTACCCCCCCCCCCCGTAATTACTGTAAAGGTCAGGTCAGGTTCGATTATGTATAACAATTGCTTCCTACCACACCGAAAAACGAACGTCAGTTGTATACGAGACCCCAAAACCCCTCCATCTGACTGGGTGAATGGCGAGACGGCCATACGCTGTTGCTCCTAAGGTACGATCCCGGTAGTGCCACAGTGCAGCGAGAGACTGGCGTAAATAAGTTGTCCGATGTATTTACGCTTTTGGTTGTGTAGTTTTCAGCGTTGGTAACCTTGGTTTGGATTGATATAAGTACTCTGGTTTGGTGTTCAGTCACGTACGTCGTACATCAAGCCAAGGCCGTATAAGAGAGGTAGAGTCATCCGGGGATTTTAGTGCCCCAATCGCTCAACATAAGCGTAACGTCACTGATGCTCTGGTCCGACTCGGCTGTCGCCGCACGCAGCGGTGCAAATATTTCGAACGGGATACGGATAGTTGCTCCTAAGGTACGATCCTTAGGTTTACCGCGTATAATTATCCCTCCCTTAAATGCTGAGGGGAAGACGGCCATACGCTGCCCTGGTCTGTGTCAAGGCCATAGAGACTAGGTAGACCCGTCCGGGGTAGGCAGCGAATTGCGTGATGTCATGGGCACGTGACGTCACACGCTCCCTATTCAAATAGTGTTAAATCGGCCTACTTTCGCGTCCTACCATTTGCATACCTTAGGTGCCAGAGGGATCAATTGAGCACTAAATGATAGATTGAAACGTCCTCTACAGCTCGCTTTTGTGACATTTTCTCCTAAATAGCAAGGGTGAGCCGCTAGACGATGTTAAAGCAAGGCATGCAACCGAGCGAGGCCCATGCCCATATAAGGCATTGTTTGGATTTTGGCCACGGGAACTGTCGCTGGATGCTGTTTTTGGTTGAAGCGCGAATTTTGTATTATTTCACCTGGTTGTTGATGAAGTAATGTGACTTGAGGATACTTTGTAGTAGTATCTATCAGGTGAAATTATTTTTACATCTGGATTACACTTGTTTCACCTACAATTATGTTGAAGATCGTTGAGTGACGAATGCGCCACCGTAAAAAAAAACATGGCGGCCGTGCCGGTCGAAGGCCTAATTCTTTTGGTATACCGAGAAATGCCACGAGACGGTCTACGAAAAGAAATACGCTTCTCCCGATTCGGCCACCCCATTGGTGGAAATCGAGCTGTCAAATGACGCCATGGGACAGGGTGGACACGTTACGGAGATAGCCATGACACCCCCCTGGGTCTGTGTGAGGGGTGACTGGCGAGACGGCCATACGCTGCCCCGGTCCGGCTGAGGGGGAGGAGGGGGGGGGGGGAGACGGCCATACGCTGCCCCGGTCTGGCTGAGGGGCGAGACGGCCATACGCTGCACCGGTCTGACTGAGGGGTAAGACGGCATACGCTGTCCCGGTCCGGCTGATGGGCGAGACGGCCGTTCGCTGCCTGGTCGGACTGAGGGGTGAGACGGCCATTCGCTGCCCCGGTCCGGCTGAGGGAGGGGACGGCCATACGAGCTGCACTGGTCTGGCTGAGGGTTGAGACGGCTATACGCTGTACCTGGAAATGTTGCAAATGGCATTATTTTGGCTTAACATTCAAGATATGCATAAAAACGAAACTGAAAAACAAAATATTTCCAAATATAGACCTGCAACATAACTTACCATACCACCATACCATACCATATATTGATCGATAATATAGAGTAGATCATTAGACCTGAAGACCCCGGTCTCATCAAGCTCCGATCGTGGTGTACAGTGCGTCAGTCAGTGTCTGGGATGACGTGGTGTATGTCAGCCCAGTGCTTGTCGAGGCGCGACTTGAACTGGCAGACGGACGTCGCGCTCACCACCTCGGCGGGAGACTGTTCCAGTCATTGACTGTCCTGACGGAGAAGGTTTGCCGGCGGACCCTGGACACTGCTCTTGGCTTGGCCAGCTTCCATAGACATAGACATAGACATTTATTTCACACAGGATCCGACAGTTTCGGCTTTTCACCTTTGCGCGTCTTATAAGTAAAAACATAGTAAATAAAATATGAGAATGAATGATGCACACACACTTTCGTTACATACCATATAACATCGCATGACATTCCACGTGGTAGTGATAGCTTATTCTAACCGGGCTCAGTCTTCAGGCAACGATACAGCGCCGTCTTAAATGATTCGAGCTCACGTCTGTTCTGGCTCACACTGTTGAACAGTTTGACGCCACTATACGCAATCTGTCGTCTGCCGGTTTCTGTTCTGATTGCTGGAAGTCGCAGCCGGTTGTTGTGTCGTGTTTGGTGCTCATGTTTGTAGTCGGCGGATGTGATAATCGCACATAATGTTTCGGGCAACTCTGACGAAATTGTTTTACTGACCATTTGAGCGCGGTGGTACTGGACCAGTTGAGTAGCCGGAAGCCAGTTGAGACCTTTGAGCACCCCCGAGATGTGGTCAAACTTCTTCTTTCCGCTTATAACTCTAGCACTGAAATTTATGATCTTTTGGATCCTGTGAAGTTCCGTCTTACTGCAAGTGCCGTAGATAGACACACGGTATCTTACTATGGAGATCACTAGCGCGGTGACTATCGGTTTGATGGATGACTTTGGCAGGGAATGTTTCGCGTGCACCAGCGCCATCAGACTACCGCTACATTTTGCCACGACATGATCTACGTGGTCTACAAAGGTGAAATGCCTGTCCATATAAAGGCCAAGGTTTTTTACCACTCGTGATTCCTGGATCGCTGTTCCACAAAAATTGACAGTTATTTTGGGCTGGTTTTTCAGCATCGCTTTCGTTCCAAAAACGATCATTTGCGTCTTACTGGCATTTACTTTGAGACGGTTTTCGTTGAACCAATCTGAGAGCTGACTGAGCGCACGTTCCATTGTCATGATCATGCCAGACACATGTTTCGTTTGCCCTGTTATCAGTAACTGGGTATCATCTGCAAATTGTACGATTTCGACTCCATCAACATAAAGGCCCATATCATTCGCGTAAATTGCATACAGCAAACAGCTTAATGATCCGCCCTGGTAAACTCCTATACTATTGGGTAGACTGCTGGAAATGATCGGCTCGCCTTCGCTCCCGTTTACTTTAACCTGCTGAGAATGTCCAGCTAAATAGTTAGCAAACCATTTCACACTGATTCCGTATAGCGTAAGTTATTTTTAGCAGTCTCTGGTGATCAACGGTGTCAAAACATTTTGATAGATCCAACATCACCAATATGCTGATACAGCCTTCATCCATGCCCCGGTAAATGCGCTCAGTCACAACGGCTAACGCTGTTTCAGTTGAATGAGACTGCCGATAGCCGTGCTGATTGGACGTGAACAAGCAGTTGTCCCTAAAATATTGAACCAGCTGTCGTTGTACTATACGTTCTATAATTTTTGTGATGGCCGGTAAAATCGACACAGGGCGGTAATGAGATGGCGCTGATGCGTTTGCTGTCTTTGGCAACGGTGTAATGACGGCGTGTTTCCATGATTGCGGAACTTCGCCATGACTCAAACTGATATTAATTATATTCAGCAAGACCGGTCCGACGCCATAAAAGAATTTCTGAAACATTTGCACGCTAATCCCTTGTACCCCTGTTGCCGTGGAGGGTTTCATGCTGTGTACGACTGTCGCCAATGCATCGATATCAACGGTCTCAACATCAAATATGCCAGTATGCACTCTGGGTAAACGCACTGGCATGGACTGTGACGGTCCAGGCACACTGTTGGCTGCTGTCTGGCCCACCTGTGAGAAGAATGCATTAAGTGCGTTTGGCGTGACCTGCGGTATATCATGAGCTCCCTTGCTGTCCCCTATGATTGGTTTCAGTATACGCCACATTTTCGTAGGTCCCGCTTTCCTACACTCATTCTCAAAGTAGGCTGCGGTATCTGACCGAATCGCCGCTCGACACTGACGGTTAATTTCCTTGTAGCGCTCTCGTCCGGTGGCCGACGTATCTATGAGCGCTCGGCGGCGACCGGCCAACAGGTCACGTGTGGCCGCCGTTACAGGTGGCGCCCCGGGCAGTGACACACGCATGCGCCGGATCGGCGCTACAGTATCCAAGGCGCTCAGAAACATACGCACGAACACCTCCCACGCCGCCTCCGTACTACCACTACACCATACATAGTATAACATGCATAGTATAACATGCCATAGTATAATATAACATAGTATAACATGCCAGCATAACATACCTCGTTCCAATCAGTGCGTGACAAGTGTGGTATCCTGGTATGGCCCCTCCTTGCTTTGGCCCTGGAGCCGCCCTTGCTCGCGCATGCGCATCTCAGAGATGCCCTCGTACCCGGACTGGCGGGAAAAAGGGCCAGTCGGCCGGGAGCCGTGGCGTTGCGTGTGCGTGTGCGTATAATCACAGCGCGTTGTCGTGGGACTCGCAATACATAGATCACCTAGATTCGGGGATAGAATACCTGGCGACGAGGATGAGATCGTCTGTGAGTCGAGGAGAACTGGTTCGACTCAGCAAACACCCGACGGCAACGGAAAAGCCTAGCACAGCAGGCGGCAAGATGGCGGTTCACCGCGGAGTTCGGTCGGTGTGAGAAATGTATTTTTTCTCAGACAAGTGCCGCAGGTGCAGGGCGAGTTCAGGGACTCTCTGTGACTGATTTATGTGTGTTTTGAGCCGGGTTAGTGACTTGTGAGGCTGCATACACACGGGTGCTGGTCGGGGGTTTCGACCACGTGTTGTATGGCGGCGGCTGGCGCGAGCGGCCATTGTGAACGTGTTTCTGGGGCGGGCCGCTAGGGGCGCTGGGAGCGAGGCGGCGGCGGTGACCTTGAGGGTATTTCGCCGGCGGGCCGCCAGAGGCGCTGTGCGCAGGGCAGCCGGTGTCCTTGGGATCAGCTGATCGGGACGGTACGGCGCTGAGCGACAGCCGGTGACGATGGAGATTCCGGGTATGGCATTGCCGGCAGTGTCGCCGTTCCGTTCAGGCGAGGACTTCGGCAAGTGGCTGCGCGGGGTCGAGCGATACCTGCGCGCAGTCAGTATCCTGGATGCCGACCGGAAGTGTGCGGTGCTTCTCCACCTGGTCGGGCCGGACATCGCCGACCTGAGTGAAACGCTGCCGGAGGAGGCCAGCGAGACAGAAGACCGCTTCGAGCTGCTGAAGCAGAAGCTGACAACTTGCCTGTCGCCGGTGCGGAACGCGGTGGCGGAAAGATCGCTCTTCCACCAAATGAAGATGGAGCCGGAGGAGGACCTGGAGCGGTTCCTGGGCCGTCTCCGAGCGCAGGTCGGGCACTGTAGCTACCCAGCCACGGAGGTGGACCGCGAGCTGCGCGACCGGTGCGTGCTGGGGAGCCGAGCCGGTCTGCAGGAGAAGCTCGTGCAGCTGGCGGCTTCGAAGGGCGACAGACTGACTCTCGTCGAGGTCCGTCAGACTGCCCGCGCACACCGGGACATGCAGCAGCTCGGCGCCCAGCTGGCTGGTACGCGCGTGGCGGAGGCACCGGCAGTCGACACTGAGAGCACCGCCGTCAACGCGGTGAGGACGCCTCAGCCACGACGCGGGCCCTGTTTTCGGAGCGGGGCGACCGGCCTCTGGCAGCAAGACTGTCCAGCTGCTGGAGCTGTGCCGCGTGCGCGCGACAGCCACCGTCCGGCTGGCCAGGCGGCCAGCGGCGGACGCAGCGGAACGGCCGGTGGACGAGGACAGGGCGGCGCGCAGGACAGGAGCAGCAGTGACGGTCCGCCCAGACAGAGGCGCTGCTACAAGTGTGGCGCTGCCGGGCACCTGAAGGCGGCGTGTCCGCAGCGGCGGGTGCGGCTGGTGACTGCGGAGGAAGCGCAGACGGACGGCGACTCCTGGCTGGTGCATTCCGTCAGCACCAGCACCGCGGAATCGACGACGGTGGTGGTGGAAGGCCAGCGGCTGGCCATGGTCGTGGATACGGGGAGCCCAGTCTCGCTGGTGAGCTCGGAGACAGCGCGACAGCGGGGGCTACTGCAGCTGCTGGACCCGTGTGACCTGCGTCTGACGTCATTCACGGGTCAGGTGATTCCCCTGAGGGGGGAGGCGCTGGTCACGGTCACGGCGGCGGCGGGCAGACCTGTGACCCGTCTACGACTGGTGGTGACGGACTTCGGCCCACACCGTCCGCTGATGGGCCGTGACTGGATCAAGGCGCTGGATGTCCTCCCTTCACCGTTGAGGGTGCACCAGGTGAAGGACAAGGAGGCGCTGACGCTGCAGAGCGTGCTGGATAAACACGCGGCGGTGTTCCAAGAGGAACTGGGACGCATCCCGATCCAAGTCGGTCTCCGACTGAAACCTGACGCTAAACCAGTGTACCGGCGGGCACGCCCGGTGCCGTTCGCGCTTCAGGATGCGGTGGACAGAGAACTGGACAAGTGGGAAGAGCAGGGAGTGGCGGAGAAGGTGCCGCCAGGGAGCGGCTGGGGGACCCCACTAGTGCTCATCCCGACGCAGAGCGGGGTTCGTCTCTGTGCGGATTACCGTCTGACCGTCAACCCGCAGCTCGAGCCGCTGAAGTACCCGATGCGGACGGCGGAGGAGCTGTTCTCCGGCATCCGAGGGAAACGGTTCGCAAAGCTAGACTGCAGGAGCGCCTACCTGCAGGTCGAGCTGGATGAAGAAAGCAAGAACGCGACGACAGTGACGACGCACCGAGGAGACTACCGGATGAATCGGCTACCCTACGGTATCTCCGTCTGTGGAGCACTGTTCCAGTCCGTGATGGATCAGATCACGGCAGGGCTCCCCGGTACGGTCAGCTACCTCGATGACGTGCTGGTGTGGGGCGACACAGAGGAAGAGCTGCTGCAGCGGCTGGATGCGACTCTGGCGAGAATGGAAGAGCACGGCATCCGTCTGAGGCGGGAAAAGTGCAGCTTTAACGTCCCAGAGGTGACCTACCTGGGATGGCGCCTGTCAGCGGACTCTCTTCAACCGCTGGCGGGGAAGACGGAGGCGATCCTGAGCGCACCAGACCCGAAGAACCCGCAGGAACTGAAGTCGCTGATAGGCACCGTCAGCTATTACCAGCGGATTCTGCCGGACCTCGCTTCTGTGCTCTCGCCTCTGTACACGCTCTTGAAGAAAGGCGAGAAGTGGCGATGGACAGACCAGTGCACGTCAGCGGTGGCAAAGGTGAAGAAGATGCTGGCGTCAGCCCCCGTGCTGATACGGTTCGACCCAGCCCGTCCGGTAAAGCTGGTGACGGACGCTAGTGAGACGGGACTGGGCGCGGTGCTCATGCAGGTGACGGCTGAAGGCCTGGAGAAACCGGTGCAGTACGCATCACGGACTCTAACACAAACCGAGCGCAAGTACGCACAGGTGGAAAAAGAAGCAGCCGCAGTGTCGTTCGGAGTGCGGCGCTTCCATCAGTTTCTGATGGGCCGATCCTTCACCCTGGTGGTGGACAATCGCACGCTGTCGCGTATCATCAGCCCGGACAAGGAGCTTCCCACACTCGCAGCAGTGGGTATGCAGCGCTACGCTCTTCAGCTAGCAGCGTACCAGTACGACGTGGAGTTGCGGCGCACTCAGGACATGCGAGCGGCAGACACGCTGTCGCGCATGCCGGTGAGGAGTCCCGCGGAGGACGAGCGGCAGCGGACGAAGAGGCTGATTACGGTGGAGGAGGCATCATGTTCGTGACGGAGGAGCAGGGACCCTGCCTCACGGCCAGAGCGGTCGCCGCGGCGACACGCACGGACCCGGTGCTGGGGCGCGTGCTGGCGGCAGTGCGGTCAGGCTGGCCGGGTACGGTGGATGCAGAACTCACACCGTACAAACACAGGTCCGAGGAACTGTCAACAGACGCGGACTGTGTGCTGTGGGGCGGTCGCGTTGTGGTTCCGAGGGCCCTCCGCGACCGCGTGAAGCGACAGCTACACGAGGGGCATGTCGGCTGCACAAAAATGTAACAGCTGGCGCGTCGCTTCGTCTGGTGGCCGGGGCTGGATGCCGAACTGGAGGCACTCGCCCGAGACTGCTCAGCCTGCGAGTCGAAGCGAGCAGCTCCACCGCACGCGGAGCGCCACCCCTGGGAGCCTGCCCAAGGGCCGTGGCAGCGCGTGCATGCGGACTTCGCCGGACCGATGCAGGGTATGACATTCCTCATACTGGTCGACAGCTACAGCAAGTGGACGGAAATGATCCCGATGAAGTCCACCACCTCGGAGCGAACGATCGCGGTCATGCGGGCCTCCTTCGCGCGTTTGGGGCTGCCTCTGGTCCTGGTGACGGACAATGGACCACAGTTCGTCAGCCAAGAGTTCTCCCAGTTCGCGACGTCGAACGGCATCCGTCACATTCGAGTCGCGCCGTACCATCCGTCCTCTAACGGCATGGCAGAGCGCACGGTCGCCACGCTGAAAAATGCGTTGAAGGCAACCCTGACAGCCGGCGGTGGCATCGAGCTGGCGTTAGCTCGGGTGCTGATGGCGTACCGCTCAACCCCGCACGCCAGCACGGGACGGGCGCCGGCGGAGATCATGTTCGGCCGCAATATCCGGACACGGCTGAATCTCCTTATCCCGACCGCTGAGGACGCGCTGAGGGACAGTGCTCAGCGCCAGAGGACAGCGGCTGGTGGCCGCTCACGGTCATTCAGTGTAGACACTGAAATATGGGCCCGGTGCTACTCGGGACCTCAGAAGTGGATCCGGGCCGCATTGTCGCTCAGACAGGCCCCGTGTCGTACGAGGTCGACGTCGGAAGAGGAGGGATCTGGTCGCGACTCAGCGATCAGCTCCTGTCGGCGGATCGCGGCGGCACAGGTGACACCGGTCAGGCCCGTGGAGCTGCGGACGCCGTGACTCCCGGACTTCCCGCCAGAGCCGCCGGCGACAGGAGTCCCGGCGTGGTCGGCGGCGACACCACGGCGAGCGGTGTCGGTGCCACGGCCAGCGGCATCGGTGGTGCCGCGGCGAGCGGCGTCGGTGGTGCCGTGGCGAGCGGCGGCGGTGGTGCCGTGGCGAGCGGCGGCGGTGGTGCCGCGGCGAGCGGCGGCGGTGGTGCCGCGGCGAGCGGCATCGGTGGTGCCGCGGCGAGCGGCGGCGGTGGTGCCGGGGCGGGCGGCGGTGGTGCTGTAGCGAGCGGCGGGGGTTCCGAAGTCGGCGAGGGCGTGCGGCGATCCAGCCGGCGTCCAGTGCCGCCTAAGCGTCTCATAAGTGACATGGGATGACTTTTGTAACGTTTAATGCAACGCATGTAATCGTTCATGTTTCGCTGCAAGGCAACGTATTTAATCGTTCATGTTTCGCTGCGAGCCGCAGTAAGCTGATTGAGTTTTTGTTTAAGAGGGGTAGGGTGTGTATTTAATCGTTCATGTTTCGCTGCGAGCCGCAGTAAGCTGATTGAGTTTTTGTTTAAGAGGGGTAGGGTGTGGTATCCTGGTATGGCCCCTCCTTGCTTTGGCCCTGGAGCCGCCCTTGCTCGCGCATGCGCATCTCAGAGATGCCCTCGTACCCGGACTGGCGGGAAAAAGGGCCAGTCGGCCGGGAGCCGTGGCCTTGCGTGTGCGTGTGCGTATAATCACAGCGCGTTGTCGTGGGACTCGCAATACATAGATCACCTATATTCGGGGATAGAATAACAAGGTGACATTAAACTCGGTGACATCAATGCGACCTAAACATCTCTTACGCGTAATGACACCCTTTCCAGCACAACTATCACAACCTTGACGTATCATTATCCTGGTATAATCATGCGGGCCCCCTAAGTGACAACGAGTAACACCCGATCTGACAACTCTGTCGCTCTGACTGGTGGCTATCACATCAAGCAAGGAGGAGGCCGGCCAGTAGGTAGGCTGTTTCACATTCACAGGTACGAGTCCGTTCATACGTAGTGTTTCCAGTAATCTGGCCCCCGAAGTTACGCCATTGACTTTCATTAAGCATGCATTAAAGTCGCCTGCCAGTATAACATGCTTGCGTGGGTGGGCCGCTACCATATAGCTCAACTGAGCGTTCAAATCATCCAGATTTGCGGTTAATTGCCGCACTGTGTTGGTCGGATGCCTATAAGCTGTTGCGAATATAAACTGACATTCTTTCCCTGACTGCATCTGGGTCCATAGTATCTCTAAATTACTCTGTTCATGGCTCTCAGTAACGGGTGTAGGCATAATCGTTACTTTAACGGTCTTGTGTGCCAGTATCGCCACACCACCGTGGCCTTTAGCCAACTTACTATGATTGGATCGGTCAGCACGATACAAATTATAACCTGATACACTCAGAAGTCGGCTTGGGATATTGGCTGTAAGCCAAGTCTCGCACAGTCCAAGCACATGGAATCCATACACATTGTTGATCTCAGCTCGCAGCTCAGGTAATTTTGATTTAACGGACTGAATGTTCAACTGTCCGATGATTAGTGTCCGCCGGTCGGTCCCACCGTGTCTCGCCCAGTTGACTCCTCCCCTGCGTCCACGGTAGCGGGTCCGGCGTCCTTGTCCTCGGTCACGCCCGCAGGCAGTGGTGGCTCCGTCAGGTCAGCGGCGGGCCCAGGCTCGGTGTCGGGCTGGTCTCTCCTCGGTTGGTCTTCGTCCTCTGTGTCCCTCGCGCCGCCTCTGCCCTCCCCGTAGCTCGATTGGTGGCGAGCTCTCCGTGGGCCTGGAGCTGGTGTGGCGGCGGTTATCAGTGCCGAGACAGCCCAGGCGAACAGCAGCGAGCGAAGTATTTCGTGCCGCATGCTGCCACTGATTCGTGCAGATTCACAGCAGCCAAGTTGCGGACCACCGGTGTCACTGGTTGCGTCACACGTCGAGATATCAGTAAGTACATACCAGATTGGTGATCCAAGTTTCACTCGGCTTCTATCAACCAATCACTTGTCGTGTTGCTCCGCACGAATCGTTCTTGTTCACGTTTTCACTGGTTAGCGCTGTTTATGGATGATCTGTCGTATCACTGACTGTCCACATTCACACAACTATCGCTTCACTCACACTTGGTGCTGGGGTACGGGGAAGGAGCGACCGCCCCTCGCGTTCTGCCAGCTCCACTGGTGACCTCTGGTGTGCCTGTTCTCTGATGCGGCGAAGAAGTTCGTCGGGTCTAGGTCGACACCTCCGTGGACGATCTGGTAGACCTTGGGCCACTTCTCTGCTTAGCCGTGTCGCTCGCCGCTGGATCCGTTCCACCTTGCGCTGGTCAGCACGATTGAATGGCCCCCAGATGACATTGGCGTACTCGAGGTGCGGGCGCACCATGGTCTTGTAGAGTAGCGGCACGGTGGACTTGTCCAGTTTCTGGAACGACCTCTTGATGACGGCTAGGACTTGGCTGGCTTTGGAGACAGCTGCAGCTGCCTGTTGCCGGGACTTCAGCTCCAAGTCAACCGGCACGCCGAGGTCGCGCTCAAGCAGCGAGTGCGCCATTTCCGTGTCCCGCATCGTGTAGGCCTTGCGCCTGTTCCTGGTCCCAACGTGTAGGATTTGCCCTTGATTTGCCCCAACGTGTAGGATTTGTAGGATTTGCACTTGCCCTCGTTCAACGGCCGTTGCCAGCATTCGGACCACGCCGCCACCCTTTCGATGTCGTTTTGGAGAGCCTGAAAATCCGGGGCGCAAGACACTTTGCTGTAGACCTTAGTGTCATCTGCGAATATCTTCAGGGAGCATCCGATGGCACTAGGGAGGTCGTTAATGAACATGATGAACAACACAGGGCCCAGAACCGACCACTGCGGGACTCCACTCGTGACGGCTGCCCAGGCTGAGCGCTGGTCTCCGACTACTACCTGCTGCTTGCGTCCGGTCAGAAAGGCAGCGATCCAATTGAAGAGTTTACCGTTGACTCCGTACGCCGCAAGCTTCTTGAGAAGGCGCTGGTGCGGCACGGCATCGAAGGCTTTACAGAAATCGAGGTACACTGCATCAACAGCAAGTCCAGCTTCAATCAGCTGCGACCAATCTTTCATTACTTGGAGCAGTTGGGTGACGCAGGAGCGCCTCGGGCAGAAGCCGTGCTGGTCGTCCGACATCTGCTGGGTCGACAACATGTGCTGGATGAGGGCGTCCCATACCAGTGACTCGAGGATTGTGCAGGGTACCGACGTCAGGCTGATGGGGAGGTAGTTACCCGGACTCTGCTTATCGCCTTTCTTGTGTATAGGGACCACCAGACCAGTCTTCCATTCCTCCGGAAGCACGCCCGAGTCCAGCGATTTGCGGTAGATGCTTGCCAGGGGCGCTGCCAGGTTGGCCGCAGCTTCCCGCAAGAGCCTGGGATGGACCTCGTCTTGGCCTGGCGAGCTGTAGACTTTCAGCGCGAGTAGCTTCCGCATAACGGTCTCGGGGTGGATGTCCACGTCGGAGATTTCTGGTCCGTTGGACTGGAAGTCTGGCTCGGGGATGACGTTGGTGTCCTCCTGCGTAAAAACACTGGCGAAAAATATATTGAGGAGCGTGGCCTTAGAGGTGTTGTTGGAGACGATGTTGCCCGCCTCATCCCTCAGGTCTTGAATCCCGCTTCGCGTAATGTCCGTGAAGTTAGCGTCGGATTCGGATTCGAATTCAGCGTCGAGTAGCGATTCGCTTCAAAATGTGGGGACAGGTCAATTGGGGCACGCTGATCACTAAAATAACATTTATTTTGACATTCAAAGTCATCTTCAAGGTCGTTTTCAAGGTCAAAGGGCAGGGCGCCTCAAAACGCCCTTAAGGGTTGCTCCAATCGCAAAAATAATAGTCTCAGTCGATTCCCCGGGTCCATATACGCCCTTAACGGTTGCTCCAATCGCGAAAACAATGGTATCAGTCGATTCCTCAGGTCCATATCTAACCTCCGCATTAGCAACCTCACACGTGCCTCATATCCTTGAGACCATAAAAGGTTCTCAAAGGACGGGGCGCCTCAAAACGCCCTTAAGGGTTGCTTCAATCGCGAAAATAATGGTCTCAGTCGATTCCTCAGGTCCATATCTAACCTCCGCTTTAGCAACCTCACGCGTTCCTCATATACTTGAAACCATAAAAGGTTCTCAAAGGACGGGGCGCCTCAAAACACCCTTAAGGGTTCCTCCAATCTAACAATTAATAGTCTCAGTCGATTCCTTGGGTCCATATCTAGCCTCCGCATTGGCAACCTCACGCGTACCCTATGTATTTGAGACCATACAAGGTTCTCCAAGGACGGGGCGCCTGAAAACGCCCTTAAAGGTTACTCCAATCGCTAAAATAATGGTCGCAGTCGATTCCTCGGGTCCATATCTAACCTCCGCGTTGGCAAACTCACGCGTTTCTCATATATTTGAGACCATAAAAGGTTATCAAAGGACGGGGCGCCTCAAAACGCCCTTAAGGGTTGCTCCAATCGCAAAAATAATGGTCTCCGTCGATTCCTCGGGTCCATATCTAACCTCCGCATCGGCAAACTCACGCGTACCTTATATACTTGAGACCATAAAAGGTTCTCAAAGGACGAGGCGCCTCAAAACACCCTTAAAGGTTGCTCCAATGGCACAAATAATTAAATCAGTAGATTCCCCGGGTCCATATCTAACCTACGCATCACCAACCTTACGCGTGCCTCATATACTTGAGACCATAAAAGGTTATCACAGGACGGGACGCCTCAAAACGCCCTTAAGGGTTGCTCCAATCGCAAAAATAATGGTCTCAGTCGATTCCTCGGGTCCATATCTAACCTCCACATCAGCAAACTCACGTATGCCTCATATACTTGAGACCATACAAGTGTAAGAGGACCCGGTCAGCTGTCGGCCATGCATAGCCTCCAGCATCCCGTCCCTCCGTTACATTACGACCCATTACGTTAACATGCCCCGCCTGCCACCCGGGTGTATTAAACTAGCAGCCCGTGTAAGTCGTTCAGCGTTCACCGTGGATCAGTTTGGCATTCCTCGTTTCTCGGGGAAATATTTCATTCTCCTCAACTCTGTATTGGGGCTCAACACACATTCCTGCACAGACTTTCATACTCGCACCTACACAAACAACACACCACCTTGTCACGCTTCCGACACCCACACAACCTCATTATTCGCACCTACATTCACAGGTATCCACACACTCGTTCACAAACAACTCGCCACCTTATTGCACCTCCCGCTCTCTCACACCCACCTTCCACCGTCACAGCGAATCCTCACCACCTTACCGCATCTCCGATACTCTCACACTCAGAATCCACCGTCGCACCCAATTCTCACCACACGCGCCGCACGACACCCGTCTACGCTCAGACCGCACCTTGCCCATTGATATTTTAATGTGGGACTGTAACGAGCCACATTTTAAAATTACACCCAAAACAAGCAAAGCGGTGTATACATATAAGTAAAAGAAGAGAAACTTTGCAAAAGCTATATATTTCAAAATTGAACATGGAAAGAACGGTGGCCGTGGGGACACCAGAACCTTCTGACAGCGCAGACGCCGGCTGAGGCCACACATGCAGACGGCAAACACCCTCGTCAAAAGCCGGACACCGGCGGGGTGTCGTTGTTAGGGGCACACCCGGCCCATGAAACGACGCTGTTTGCACGACCCAGCGACACCATTACACGTGAGCGCCGGCCAGCGGGCCGCGTCACGTACGGCGTTCGGCAGAAGCCTCTGCGTAGGATCTGACCTAAATCACGTCAGCGGGCGCCGGGCAAAGGCCGCCGCAGGCGTCCACCGGGGCCGCTGCAGCCAGTTCCGGCGGCTGCAGCCTGCCTTACGGCAGCTGCGGCTACGCTGCATGGTCAGAAGGACCAACGAGGAGGCAGAAAGTGTAGCATGCAGTCGGGCTTTGCAACATTGCATATAAGAAAAAACATACAAATTTTCACTTTTCTTCTTCTTTTCCCTCGGACTGATTTTGGGTCGCTGATCGACCCCGTGACGGATCATCTGTCGATAGGTACTCCGGTAGTCTATATCGTGGGGGACCCTATCCTAATGACCACCACAAACCGAACTCCAAAGACCATCATGACATACCTTTATCCGAGCAGCGAGAGACCTATATGTTGACTAACGACTGGCCAGCCTCATCACAAATTAATTATGTGCGAGGTCGGATGAAGCGCATTGCAATGTTAGAAATTCACAAATGTTCGCGGGATTCCAAGAAAGTTGATAGTTCGGAAGCGACCAGAAATAGCGGATCGCCAATACCACAGATCGATTCGCCGGTTCAAGGAACCGGTAGCATGCAGAATTTGTAAAATGTTGCAGATTGTTGCAAAATGTTGCAAGACGCTGTAATTGTTGCAGATGAAGTCGTAGAGCCCTAATTCCACCACCATTGAGATCAGCGACCCAAAATCAGTCCGAGGGAAAAGAAGAAGAAAAGTGAAAATTTTGATGTTTTTATTTTGTTTATATGCAATGTTGCAAAGCCCGACTGCGCGCTACAGAAATGGAGCCCAACGTGAATAACATGGCTGATGTGGTGTGGGTTAGGTCAGATACTGGATAATCGGATATATATCGGGCTAGAGGAGCGAGCGAGATCCCTTACTTGTCAATATGGAGATTGATCTGATGCTCTGATGGTCAACTCCGAAGCGTGACACCCGAGGCAGAGTGTCGGGCCCGCCCCTCACGGCGCCGCTGGGACGCCACCTGGCGTCTGCTGACGTCACTGCTGGCGTACTCTCCTTTGGCTCGATCCTCCTGGCTCCATGTCTCGGCGCGACTGCTCGGCTCTCTCTCCCGCGAGTGACTCCTCTCGGCGCGACCGTTCCGCTCTCTCTCCCGCGAGTGACTACTCTCGGCGCGACCGTCCCGCTCTCTCTCCCGCGAGTGACTCCTGAGGCAGAGCGTCGGGCCCGCCCACCACAGCGCTGCTGGGACGCCACCTCCTGGCATCTGCTGACGTCACTGCTGGCGTACTCTCTTTTGGCGCGATCCTCCTGGCTCCATGTCTCGGCGCGACTGCCCTCGGCTCTCTCCCGCGAGTCACTCCACTCGGTGCGACCGTCCGGCTCTCTCTCCCGCGAGTGACTCCTTCTTGTTCCTACCTCTGCCCGTTATATCTCCTCTTATTTCCGCGGCCGGCCGTGTGACTTCCCGTCACTGCATAAAAGTATACACTAAAATTAAAGTGATCAAAACAGAACTCTCCATAAAAGTATACAAACAAGTATAGGCACACTAAAAGACAAAGTGATAAAAAACACTGTATACGGGTTTACACCAAAATGACGAGGATGAGAGATGAGAGTAAAAGATAAAACACACAATAAAAAGAATGCGGTGAAGGAAATAGGTACTAAATAACAAAAAAAAACATACAAAGGAAAATAAATAAATAAAATGACGATAAAATCAAATATACACAAAAACACAATGTGTTATGTGTATATTTGAAAAACAGACTGCGTGCGTCTGGTCAGATCTAGGTCACTGGTCATCGATCACAGTCGTGTTGGTCAGCATGGTCCGAAATGCGCGTACTGTTGCAGCATCGCAGGCACCTGGCGGTAGACGGTTCCAAGCGGTCGCGGCGCGGTAAGTGAACCCTCTCTGCGTAGCAGTCAACCTAGGCCTGCGGAGGTTAAGCCTGCCCTGATTGGTGGCTCGCGTTTCACGCTGGGACACAGCGGAACGCGGAACAAAAAGCGCGCGAATCTCTTGAGGAACGCCTTCCTCCCTCAGTGTCTTAAACACCTTAACCAGGTCGCAATGGGCCACCATGACCCCGATCCTCGGCCACCCCAGAGAAAGTAGGGATGGGGTTACGTGATGATGTTTTTTGGAACCGGTAACTATTCTCGCGGCGAAGTTGATAACTTTTTGAATTTTATGCAACTGACTCTTGGTCGCCCCGCCCCCACACGCACATGCAGTACCTGATATGTGGGAATACGTAAGCCTGAATGATGGTTTTAAGAACGTTGGGAGTAAAATATTGCCGGCATCTATAAAGAGAGATAAGAATATAATTGCATTTTCTCACGACACTTGAGACGTGCGCGCCCCAGGACAACTCCGAGTCAACTATTACGCCGAGTAATTTGATGTTCTTTGAGGGGCACACAACAGTTCCGCCCATGCCAAAATGGAAATCTGCAGTCTTTTTTAGATTTAGCTTTGAGCCGACTAGCATGAAGTTGGTTTTTCTTTCATTCATTTTAAGAGAATTGGCTCTGAACCAGGACTGGAGCTCATGCATGGTATGCTGCAGTCTAGTTTTAAGTTCGGCGAGGCCTGCTTCGTTAGGGTCGCGCAGTCTACGTGCATGGTGTCGTCTGCGTACGTGACGAGATGACCATGAGTTAAGAAACTGTAAAGATCGTTAGTAAATAAAATAAATAAAATTGGTCCAAGGATCGAGCCCTGAGGCACACCGCACGACATCGGGAGAGTCAGCCGACCGCCACGCACTATCTGTTCTCGGCCACTCAAATAGCTCCGGAACCAATCTACGTCAG
>JAXIVJ010000007.1:679866-692366 GCA_036785665.1 Chirona hameri
CTCGGGTAGTCAGCCAGAATATTTTGATCTCTAAAATGAGCAGTTATTAAAGGAAATAGTTCACCTTCAACATGTGTTTTGAACTGAAATAGCAGTTTTGTAGCCCGTGTTGAGAAATCCTTATCTGGAACTTGTATTGGCTGAAAAGACTCTCCAGCCGAAGATATTTGACTTTTTGGCGAAGGAATACGGCGCATATATGATGTGCCGTACCGTCTGAAAGTGCCAGCACTGCCATGGAGCATGCGCAGACCAATAATGCACACCATAACATTAATAATTTACGACCTTCTGTCCTAAATTGGCGCGATGTAGGACCATTTTTGAAAATACAAAAAGAAACTGTATTAAAAAATATAATAAAATCGTGTTCTGAAAAATTTCCCGAAGGTGAACTATTTCCTTTAAATAAACGAAGACGAATGAAAAGGTGCCCGAACCATATACCCCCATTTATCTTCAAGCAGACACAATTCACAACGCGATGCAGCGATAACAATAACAGCAAACCCCATGCGGTAGATAAAATACCCACCCCAGCAACGCCCCACACCGACAGCAATATGGCGGCCGCAAAAGGTGTGTTTTGCTGGGGTGGTAGGAGGGTCGCCTGGGCGTATACCCCCAGACGACCATCCCCCGGTTTGGCTACCCTCAGCCGACCCACCTACCACCCATGGCCTTACCATATCCTTACGACCCCGTCAATATATAAGGACCTTTGAATGTTTTACGGACTTTCCAGCCAAACTTCAAAATTATAATTTAAGACAGCTGTTCGTAATCGTCAATTAGAGACCCACCCCGAATCCTCGTAATAAATTGATTTCGATGTCCGCGGAGGAACCGCGCGCGCGCGCGCATTTTGAACCCAACGATCTTTTGGCTACCCCCAGACGACCACCTTCCACCCCGCTACTATGGCCTAACGACCCCGACCACCCACTGTAGTCGAAAGGTAGTAATCTCTACCACATCTGTACTATATTACTCTAGTCAACCATCAACGCGGTGGTAGTGGGGTGTTATAAGTGTCGTTGCGGTGGTACAGGGGTGGTAATAAGGCTATAGGTGGTAACGATGTAGTACAATATTTGTGCAGTGCATATCCTGCTGAGACCTCCGCTTAGTACCGCTTAGTACCGAGCAATATCCATACCAACCTGAACGTGCACGAGACTACGAAGACAAGACAAGAACCAGACGTTGGACGCTTGAGCCTCGCAGCTATGCGCCCTAACCCATCAAGAACAAGAACAAGAAGCGGCAGCACCAAAGAACTTCCGTGGCAGGCGCCGTGCCCGTGATTACAATGCTTCGGGATATTTTGAATGCGGATCTTTTTCTAATGATTTAATATCTTTTTTTAATTCTCCCTTTAATGACAGATATCATTAACTTATGAATAGTTACATATTGCTGCAAGGAGATCGGCGGGCCGTCCAGACTTGGATTACAAATAGGACATTATATTTCGATGCATTTTTCTTAGCCGTGTTCGTCGCATATACCTAGTGATTTTATGTGTAGGCTCTGAGTCCTATTCTTAACATGCAGTCGCACAATTCTTGTCAACCGGCAGAAAGAAGAGTCAAATCGAAAGTTTACGTGCCGCGTGCCTTACGTGATACGTCCGTGTGTAGCGGTGAATAATTAGCCGTGGTGATCTGCCAACCTACTAGAAAAAATCACGAAACAGCCCCCCCCCCCCCCCCGACTGCCTCACCTACGTTTGACCCCTGGCGCCGCCACTGATAACAATAAATTGTATTAAAAAAAATCAAATCGTGTTTGGAGAACAAATCCAAGGTCAACTATTTCCTTTATACAAATTTGGATGTAAGAAAATATGGCAGCAATTTGAGCGTGAAATAGAGACAAATAATGAGATTGTGTTTCGATTGTTGGCTGATTTTTCCTGAGGGTCTAAAACCAGCGATGCCAATTAGGTGTTCATAGACGAAATTGTCAGTGTTGTTTTGGAACAGTGATATTAAGGAAAATGATAACTTGCACACATTAGACTTGCTCAGAGCTATCTAATGTGATGTAAAACAAATTTGCTAAATTGCATTAGTGTTTTGAGTTTTCTCTTCAACTATTTGGATGTTTCTGTCGCTAGCTCTTGAATGTGGCGGCGGATGTCAACAATATCAGGCTGGTCAACATCAAGCAGGGTGAAGAGGACAGTAATATAGGTATGTGGTTGATTTTTGTTGCCCTATGCTTCAGTTAGAACATACCATACTTATTTCTGTGTTTCTACCTTCCATTTAATTCAGGATTTGTCTCAAATCCTAGCCCCAATCAGACCAAGGTCGTCTGGGTGTCACGTTGAGTCCAGGGTAGGTAGGTTAGTTCAACTTTCAAACTTTGACCAGCCCACTAAGCAGTTTCTGTATTTGTAGTGTAAATGACAATAATAATAGGCACATTGAAACACCAAACTTGGTGTTGATTTCCATTCAAACTTGTTGTTTATTTGCATGCTGTTAGCACTTAAAGGGAAATAATGTCCCTTTCCTACAAATGAAAAAGGAGTTAGCACCTGAAATAAACATGAGACCAAAATATATTGTAAATTTATTACATTTTGCATATAAACATTCCTACCAAAAGATATTTCAAGTTAAAGTTGATAAGCGTTCCACACTTAACGACCGGTACTCTAAAGTACTTGGTAACAAATTTTGGTGTTCACCAAAATCCAGTGTCCTAGCTTTTGGAAATTAGGGTGGAAAACGACACCCTGTGGATACTATTTTCCCACTCTTTTCCCGGGTTTTACTGTTAATTTTCCATTCCTTATTTGTAAATGTATTGGATAATTGGAATCCTGATACTGATATATGGATGTACTGATGGCACAGCCTGATGAGAGGGACAGATACCTAGGAATTGGCATAATTGATGACTAATGCTGGTGAGCGGGCCTAATTGGGTATTGATAAGGCCTAGTACATATGGTTTTGGGTTGAATTTTCCACTCTTTATGCTTATTTTTAGCCAGGATTTTCCATTCCGCACCCCAGCTCCAAAGCAATCCTAGGACCCTGCCAAAATCCGGTATTGCTTTTTGACTAAATGTATGGAAAATATGCCTTCCACTCTGTTTATCGTGATTATGTGCCCTACTGCCCTTAAAAATCAACAAACATTGAATAAAAAGGCAACCAAATTTGCAGTTCCAGTTAACTTATGGGTAATAGTTCAGTAATTCATCTCCCCAGTTAACCTGTGCCATGCTGGGGGGGGGGGTGTTTAGAGCCCCCCCCCCCCCCCCCCCCCCTCAGGTTTTTATGATAGCGGTAAAACGGTGGTGTGCAACACTGCCGTTTTTAGCACAGGTGTTTGGGCATCAATTACTCACATAGTGTGCAATTATTGACCTCAGGTCATGTCAGGTCAGGTCACCAGGCCAGGTTATGTGACCCCACCTCCAAAAAAGTGTCTGGTCATACTACAGCCACAGTTGTTTGGCTGATCGATTTTGTACTTACAGGATTTCATAAGGACATAGGTCCCTACAATTTGTATATCTCAGATTTGTGTATATCAATGACCTAAGGTTGGGTCAATTTTGTGACTTCCCCATTATAGGTTGATGGGGAAATATTATAATGTTTCCTATTCTGAGGATATGCATGATATCAGCCCAAATCCTTCTGGATCATGTTATCATAGGCCATTCTTGAAGACCCAAGTGCAATTTTTGTTCAGTGACCCCTACAGGGTCAGCTGAGGTCATCTGAGGTCACCAACACTTTTTGTCAAAAACTCGAAAAAAATCAAGATAGAGAGGTGAAAGTTGAAACCGGCACTAATGTGTTTGTCTCGTCGAGGCACATCTCCCAATGTGCAACATGACCTAATTGGGTCACCACTTGACCTGGACCTGAGGTGAGGTCCAATTTCGAAGTTGACCTAACCAGTTCATCATTAATATGATTCAAAGCGCCTTGACAAGACAAACATGATGGCGTCAAAAGTAGTTATTTATCTTTATTAGGTAATCAGTGATTTGTGAAAAACAGTTTTGGCAAAAATAGACTTGTTGACCTTTCATGACCTCGGGAGCCTAACCGATTGACCCGAGCTAAAATGTGAGTACATCAAGTACGATTGCATTTTTCAAGAGCTTTCTATTGGTTTTTCCGTTTGTATCTATCAGAGTTCCCCGAGATATTTGGGGATGTTTGAAGCGATGTCCTAAAACTGAAAAATCTGACCTTTGATGACCTCTGTTGACCTCAATATTGACCTGATAAACAAAATGTCCGAAATAGTTTCCAAATGCTTTTTGACGAGCTTTCGAATGTTGTTTTCGGTTTTTGGTTTTTGTCTACCTCCCATAGGAGCCGAGTTCGAGGGGGCGTCGACCCCCCCCCCCCCCCCCCCCACCCACACCCACCCACCCGGCACGGCGCAGGTGGCGCCGAGCACCAACACAGCGCTGTTTTTTTAGGTCCCTAATAGAAGAAGAGAGTATTATTACGGCAGACAGAAAAGTGTACCAGTAATACCAAAGCTATAACATCACCAAAACGATACATAATCGAAGCTGACCTAACCTTTACAGCCAGGGGCGTGGGAACTACTTTGAAGTTGGGGGGGGGCGAACTTTTTGGTAATACTACGGCAAAAATGAAGACTGAAGAGAAGCACCGTGTACTGTTCTTTTCCTTACCCAATGCTGCTTATTGCCAATAGTATGTCATATATTTAAGGAAATGGGTATCAATATCATATAAAGAAATGGGTCGCCTAACAAGAAGAAAAAAACTAGAGAATAGCTGCTAAACATGCAGAAGGAGCCACACTGGTACTAGGGTTACAAAAGTCGAAGAAGCGGAACTGAAGCTTTCATCGTACCTGAATCCAGAACCGGCGGGCTTGACTGACTCCCGAACCTGAGGTAGCTGGTTAGGTGATGTGCCGGGCTCGCACCAAGTTGACCATGGAAAAATTATGCATTTAGCATACATTTGGTGCGAGTATCATACCATACTTCAACCGAGTTATGCTATGCCGTGTTTTACGGTGTTATGGTCAATGTTTCGGGTACATTTATATGAATTTATCGTTATATATACCGATAAATTCATAGAAATGTATACGGTCGTACTAAATCAAATGCTGGCAAACCAATGCATTAGAACACACGTATTTTTTCAGAAAAAAAGTTGATCTACTTAAGTTATATCTAAGTTAGTTAGTTGGTTAGGTAGTTATTTTTATTGTTAGTTAACTGTTGCCGAATTAAGGTCCATTAACACACACACACACACTGTCGGGGTTCTCGCCAACCACGAACTGCCGATTTCCACGAACTGTTGATTTCCGCCCCCTCTCCTAAGATAAAAAAAACACGCAATGTAGCGACAAGCGGAAGGCGGTGCTAGCTCGAGACAATCTCTATCGAAAGTACTTAGGTCATTTTTAGGTCAAGTCAATATTGAGGTCACTAGAGGTCAAATTTCGGCTATTTTGTATTATATATCATATTAAATTTCGGTTAAATTTCGGCTAACACTTTTTTCCGCGCGTCGCTAGCTCTTCTATTATCGATATGTATATCTCGATAATAAAAGAGATAGCGACGCGCGGAAAAAAGTGTTCGAAAGATAATTGAATGTGCTGTAACTAAGGCTCATCAGAATTGACCTAAGGTCAATAGTTAGGTCATCAGAAGCCACTCAATTTGAAACATTCTAAACAATAAATGCCGAATTGGTTTTAAGGGATCACTTTTGACAGAAGCGCGGTAAGGGAAAACATATGTCACCATTGTGTTTTTGTCATCGAGACGCATCGAATGATATATTGAGTGACCTAGTTAGGTCATATCCACAAATTTGACCTGACCTGAGGCCAGGACAAGGTCAGGTCAAGGTCAACTCTTACATCAATTGCATCATCAACCGCTGTTTCGGTATCCTTATCGGACTCATGCACATCAGTCATATCATTCCATTGAGTGTACTACCGAGGATAGTTGACGCCCTGGTCCTTTCCCATGTACGGTATTGTGTACAAGTCTACCGGAGCGCCAACCGCACGAACATTATCAGGTTGCAGAAAGTGTTTAACTTCTCAGCCAGGGTCATTTCAGGGTCATTTCCGGGAGGCGAAAGTATGACCATATTTCCGATGTCATCGGGGATCTCAGATGGTTGAGTACGCCTCACATGGTGTCGCATTTTAATCTTTGTCTGCTGCACGGTATACTCACTTACGAAAAACCTGACTTTTTGCGTTCGTGCATTACATACAACCGCGAGCATGTGCGCCGTGACACTAGGCAGTCTCACCATCTAAGCTTGTCCCGTGTCAGAAACAATCATGGGAAACGACGATTTGTGTACCGAGCTGCTGAGCTGTATAACCGACTCGTGATCGCCAATGGGCACTCTGGCCTGGCTATGCCACCGTTCAAGACCAAGATTCGTGACTTGCTACTTGCATGATTCATCTATTGTAAATATTTGTGTAACTTTTGTGTCTTCTTTTTTAGTCGTATTTAGGTTGATTTGACAACTGTCCGATCTTGTTCGATGGTCGTGGAATAACCCTGTCACAGTGGAACGACCTGATTATGTGAAATAATAATTTGTCTCGACAAGTCGAATACAATGGTGAAAACTCCATTGCTCTGATTTCTGAATCATACTCGTACATGACCTGGGCGGTCACATGAGCTGACCTCGTAGAGGTAAAAGAAGAGAAATGTGACATGGGGCTTGGCATTTGGGACGAGAGTGGTGGATCCACTGGCAAGTGGGAGCGGGTAAAGCGGCCATGCCCCCTCCCCCAACCGCCTGAAATCGGCGCAAAATTGACACATTTTCTGATATGTAAGAAAATCTAAGCAACTTTTACTAAGGCAAATTTGTTTAAAATCAGCTATCAGCACAGCACTTATAAGCAAGCGAAATCCGATGAGTTTTCAGAATTGTGTGATAATTTGTGGGATTTGGCCCCAAAACCACTCGTGCCCCCCTGCCCCAACCACCGTTCTGGATTCGCCAGAGGGTGGATCTGGTGACAATTTGTCAAATTTAGCCATTTCCTATGGATTACGCGTTTGTAATTTTTCCCCATTGACTTATAATGGGGAGGTCACGAAATAGACCTGACCTTAGGTCACCGCATACTGGTTATTGATTCGACTCTGATTGAATCGTTTGGAATCGTTCAATAAAAATCCCTTGAATCAAAGAAGAATCGATTCACCACCGGATTTGTTTATTCATGAATCATGATTGAATAAAAACCTGCATAGGAAAAGGGCTGATTGAATCAAAAACACTTTGTAATGCTATTTCAATGGTGAGTCAAACGTGATTTGATAAAACAAAATTGAATCTGAAAGAATCATTTCTCAAAATGGTTATCCATGAATCAAACGGTGACTGCATCATTCATATTCCAAAATGAATCGTGATTGAATCCTTCCAAAAAAGGTGAATCAATAACCAGTCTGGGTCACCGATATAAAATAAAAATAGAGATATACGAATTGTAGGTACTTATCACCTGATGATATCATGTGAGTTTCAAACCGTTTGGTCACAATCACTTTGTCTGTGGCACGACTGCAAACTTTTTGGAGGTGGAGTCACTTTACTTGACCTGGTGACCTGACCTGAGATGACCCGAGGAAAGCCAATCACACCGTGCTGGTCATTGATTCCCCAACAACTGTGGCAAATTTCGCGGAGCTGCGCGCCGCCGTTGAAACTCCATTGACAATGCCCTTGTTCTTATACAGAGTCGAGTGAACGTGTAAAAAGTTTTGGGGGCGTCGCCCCCCCCCCCCCCCCAGCTCCAAAGTTGCGGGGGCGAGTTGCCCCCATTGCCCCACGGTTCCCACGTCCCTGTTAACAGCTATTACGGTTGCAGGTACCCACGTTTAGAACGCTCTACTCGCATTCGCTCGCTGCGCTGCGGAACCTACCAGGGGGGCTGTTGTCCTCCCCCCCTCGGCCCTCAGACCATCTTGTAGACAATCAAAGATAAACCACTTTTCAGTTTGCAGTCTGTCATAATATTACCATCAGCTGACTACTCTTCTTCTATTAGGGACCTCAAGAACACCATAAACTGGGGAGGTGAATTGCTGAACTAATACCAATGCAATAAAATCGGAAGTTCACTTATGCACCCAACGGCGACCTATTTGGTGTCAACGATTTGTTTCATTGACCAATCAGGGACATTGTCATGCTTGTTGGCGCACTTACTTCATTTTTGGCCCTATGACTTGTGTACAAATCAACATTCAAACCAGAGATAGTGATGGATCATACTGTTTGTCACGATATGTAACTACATATTTTCAATTTCCCAAAATGTAATTTTCGAAATATAAAAAGTTGTTATTTCACTTTTACATTGAGATGCAATCAATTCGATACCATACATGTGTAATACAATAATGCAAGATACATAAATCAAAAGGTCATTATTTCCCCTTAATGGGAAATAATGACCTTTTGATTTTGTTAGCAACAATTAATTAGGCTACCGTTATGGTTTTCAAATAATTGTATTTAAATTTAAGAATTAAATACAATTATTCCCAAATTCAAAGTTGTAAGTTTGGAAAAAAATACAAAACAAGTACCTTGTGTATTTCATGAAGGTCATTGACAAATTCGTCCTTCCCTACCATTGTTTACATCGAGTGCGGCATTTTTGGAGGCTCTGTGACGAATGGATGTTAATGGTCCATTGCTGATGCAGTCGTGAATTCTGCATTGATGCATGACTGACTATCAGTATAAGTCATGAATAACAACAACATGCAAACTATACCAACTCGAATGAAATAAGGGCGGAATTATTTGAACCCCAGGCAAGCAAGTATTCATCATTCATCATTTATTTCGAATGGTCTCCATGTGATGGCTCTTATGACCAAGAGTCAATACAAGATATATAGTAAAACACAGGGTAAAATGGAACACTGGATAAAATACATAGACAATCCGTTCAGAAACAAGTCGCGAACATATGACACAATCATTCTAGTCACCTGGCATGGTCTCGCGCCCTCAGCCATGCCTCCGCCTTCCTTCTACTTCCAGCTGAGCTTTTGGCTTCCTTTACATCCGTAGGAGCCATGTTCCACAGTGAGAGCGCCCTGTATCCAAAATACCGTCTGGCCATTTCGGTGCGCACGCGCGGAAGCTGGAGCTGTCCAGCGGCTGCGGCCCGAGTGTCCCTGACAGACACGTCACTGCGGTAACTTATCGAGTTTCGTAGACACTGAGGTGCATACTGGTGACTAAACAGCCGATGGAGCATTGCGATATCTCGCTCGCACACGCGCATGTCAATCGATGCCCACTGCAGCTCCTCAAGAAGTGGAGTGACATGCTCTGATCTACGAGCGGAGAACACGACGCGAGCGCAGTGATTCAGCACCTTCTGCACGCGTTTTTTCTGCGTCACACCACACCCGCCCCACACAGTGATACAATACATGATATGAGGGATGACTAGCGATTCTATCAAAAATTTCTTAACATCATATGAAAGACTATGCGACAGTTTTGAAAGACCGCGCAACGTAGCGTAGCAACGGCGCACCACGAGTGATACATGTGATTCCCATGTGAGATGGGCATCGACTATGATTCCTAATATTTTGGCTTTGGATGAGGGGACCAGAGTGGCGCCGTTGAATGTAACTGAAAAATTGTTCGGTATCTGGCGCTGACGTGTTTTGACAAGCAAAATCTCTGTCTTGTTTGGATTTAGTTTTAAACTATTGGCTACAAACCACACATGTGCCGCTTTCAGAGTGTCCTCCACGTTCTGCTTTAGAGCTGGAATGTTACAGGGAAGGCATGAGTGGATGAACTGAATGTCGTCGGCATACATTACAATTTGTGTGTCAGTGAAGTAACTTGGAAAGTCGTTTGTGTACAACAGGTAGAGTATTGGCCCGAGAAGGGACCCCTGTACTACACCGTGCGACACTGGGGCGCTCTCACTGTCCATCACACGCTGTGAACGGTCACACAACCAGTCACGAAACCAGTGCGCGTCAATACCATACCACCCGAGCTTCTCCAGGAGCCGGCAATGCGGGACGCTGTCAAAGGCTTTAGAGGTGTCTGCTGTTGTTAGACAAGCGATATTTCCCTGATCTATGCGCCCAACAACGCGGCCAACAGCGTCCAGCATTGCCGACTCCGTGGAGTGCCCGGGCCGGAAACCATACTGCTCCTCGCCAAGAATACAGTGACTTTGCAGGTAGGACATCAGCTGATTACAAATCACTCGCTCAGTCAACTTAGCTACGGTGGGGAGAATCGATATCGGCCTATAATTGTTGGGGTCAACGACAGAGCCTGCTTTGTGGAGTGGCAGGACCTTGGCCACTTTCCATGCACCCGGCAGAGTGCCTGACGGCAAAGTGCCTGAATTTATTCGCAAAGCACTCGGCACTGCGCCACAGTAGCAAAATGCGAGGTAAAGGCGAGGTTTCTGAAGTGTCAACTACTATGAAATACAGTGATACAATACCTTTAATAATGAATAACAAGAAAATTCAAACTAAAAAAAAATACTTTGAATAAGTCTTTAATTAGCTTTCAACTCAAAATCAGATATATTTTGCAATGCTACACAAGAATGGCACCAGTGACGTCATTAACGAAGCTTGCTACGGGACTTGGGTATACTAAACGGGAATATGGGATGATAGCCTTTGACGATACCCGCTTCTCAGCATATAATCAAGGTACTTTAATAGAGGTAGGGGCGTAAGGATTCAGTCACGTGACTTCCCAGCGCACGTGCAACCGATCGCCGGGATCCTCCAGTGTGGTTGGGCCCAAGGAATCGCAGTCAGCTGATACTCCCATTGCTTTAACATGGAGATTTTGCAATGCTTTTTAGGGAAAAAATATTTAGGTACTAAATGACTTCGCAGGTGGATTCATGACCCGGGTATGGATAGAAGATATAACAAGGCATTTTTTGATCACCCGACGATAGCTTTTCCCGCCTTATATTCCTCACCAGACGGTCTCAATCACAGCCCACAAATCGCACGCGTTCGGATAGAGCGGTTATGGAGGTGGTATCCGTGGCGGTGGGTGGTATTTTCGGATGGAGGGGGAACAAACCCAGGGCCCCCCTCGACCAAAGCGGCCCCCTCTCACGGTCAACCCCCCCCTAAAAAATGGCGCGAAATGGTATCTCCTCGTATTTAAGCCACTATATTTTGCAGGGCCCCTAAATAGTCGCAAAAAACTTCGGACAGGCCCATGTTGAAGTCTCAGGCCTTCCGAGGGCCCCATCAGGCCATACCGAGGGTCCCATCAGGCCTACCGAGGGCCCCTCAGGCTCACCAAGGGCCCCTCAGGCCTACCGAGGGTCCCTCATGCCTACCGAAGGCCCCCTCAGGCCTACCGAGGGACCCCTCAGGCCGACTGGGGGCCTACTGTCGGCCTTAGAGGGCCCCTCAGACTGGCTGGGGCACCTCGGGGCCTTCGGTCAACTTCTTGAAGGGTCCCTCTGACAAATTTATGTGTTGGGGGGGGGGGGTAAATCATGTTCCCCACCACTACTTCTTGAGTGAGGGGAAGCTTATTAAAAAGAAATGCGTCAACCGAGCCGCCCACGACTACCTTAAGTAACTTTGACCGCCTGAACTATTGCCATCTGACGTCACGACCAATCGGAGAGCAGAATTTCAAATTGCGTAAATATACTTAATAATTTTAAAAACGAATAATCCGGAGGAATGTATAGTGAAGTGTCAATCTAAAAAAATATGTCTTATTAATTTGCTTTTCATCAAACACATAAAAGTAGTGAGTTAGGTAACCTGCAACTAGTCCATTATTTGTTTGTCAGAAATGGCGGTAGCTAATGCGCCAGTTCACTAGACAATGCGCCAGTTTACTAGACAAACCCGGGCCTCCAATCAGATTCCTCCATTTGAGCACATGTCCTCTTGCCACCCACCTGCATATAATCAGGAACAACTCGTCACAAATGGTTAAGTGCGCCGAGAAGTATGACAATGACTTTGTAAACAAATCGCCGACGCTAAATAGGTCGCCGTCGATGTGCATCGATGAGCTTCCGATTTAATTGCCAGTTTTGTGTTATTGTTTGTTATTTTTTTTGGGGAAAAAATATTATTTTTCATGATAAATAAAGCATAGTGTTATATACAGCCACAGACAAACTATACAAAACTCCTAATGTTGAAAACAAATGAAGCGATTTTCAAAAATTGAGGGTCGCAACCACTAACTATGCCGCCGTTTATGTGCATCAATGAGCTTCCGATTGTATTGCCACTTTTGCCAATCGCTGTTAGTTTTAGAGGATCGCCGGGCATATAATCACAACAAGCAGAACGCACAATATATTTTCCACTTCATTGCGTAAAAAAGGCAATACGGGAAAAGCCCGCAGTTTGATGAGGATCAAAAGTACTTGCAAGTACTGGTCGTTAAAAGTGTGGACGCTTA
>JAXIVJ010000007.1:697366-709866 GCA_036785665.1 Chirona hameri
TATGACGTCATGCATATGGTAGCTTGGATATGGAAACTATTGCACACAATAACGACGGACTTTAGGCATGTATACGCAGCCTGCTTGTAACGTAAACAACTGTTATGAGGACCCGAAACAGAGTATTCTAAAAGGGGCTCTGACTAGTCCTGTGTCGAAATTTAATTTACTTAGCGTAGCGAGGTAATTCTTTCACCACAAACCCATTTCCCGATCTGCTCTACAAATCTGCTATCTCAGTTCAAACCCCCATGTTAAAGGAACTATTCCCTTTAATCCATGCCATTCATTCATCCATGCATGTCTCCATTCATGCATTAATTCATCTTTGCCTTCGACTTCTGCTTCAGATTGTCTCCACTGCCTGTAACCGTTGCCTATGTATTATGTAACGTTGCGCTTCGTGTGCGTGCAGCGCGTCTGTCGGAGCAGCTGTCCTCCGTCCGTCGGCTGCCGGCCGCTGTCAGGGACATCTTCCCGCTGCTGCTGCTGCGGCCCGACCAGCTCTTCTGGGCCGTGCGCGCGGCCCGCGATGACGGTAGCGACTCGTTCCCAGCAGCCAAGAGTCGGCTGCATTACCTGGCCGACCAGCTGCAGGTGGGAACCCACGATGGCTGACGGGCTGCGGCACGGGGCGGGGTACGCTCGTGGTTCTGTGGGGCGGGGTACGCTCGTGGTTCTGTGGGGCTGGGTGCGCTCGGGGTTCTGTGGGGCGGGGTACGCTCGTGGTTCTGTGGGGCTGGGTGCGCTCGGGGGTTCTGTGGGGCGGGGTACGCTCGTGGTTCTGTGGGGCGGGGTGCGCTCGGGGTTCTGTGGGGCGGGGTACGCTCGTGGTTCCGTGGGGCTGGGTGCGCTCGGGGTTCTGTGTGGGCGGGGTACGCTCGGGGTTCTGTGGGGGCGGGGTGCGCTCGGGGTTCTGTGGGGCGGGGTGCGTTCGTGGTTCTGTGGGGCGGGGTGCGCTCGGGGTTCTGTGGGGGCTGGGTGCGCTCGGGGTTCTGTGGGGCTGGGTGCGCTCGGGGTTCTGTGGGGCGGGGTACGCTCGTGGTTCTGTGGGGCAGAGTGCGCTCGGGGTTCTGTGGGGCGGGGTCGCGTTCGCATGTGCGGGTCAGTTTGCTGGGGACATTTGCTAATCCCAAGCGAAACGCTTTGGTGAGAATAGAGCGTGTTCGTCTCGCACGGTTTTTGACAGAGAAGCGTTTTGCTTTTTGTTTGCGCGCTTGCGGCTCGTGTATCACGGGCGTAAAGAGCTCTGGTGACATGTGGTGTGTGTCTGTGACCTGTGTGTCTGTGATCGGTGTGTCGATACCATGTACGTCTGTGACCTGTGTGTCTGTGACCTGTGTGTCTGTGACCTGTGTGTATGTGACCTGTGTGTATGTGACCTGTGTGTCTGTGACCTGTGTGTCTGTGACCTGTGTGTATGTGACCTGTGTGTCTGTGACCTGTGCGTCTGTGACCTTTGTGTCTGTGACCTGTGCGTCTGTGACCTTTGTGTCTGTGACCTGTGCGTTTGAACACCGTGCGTCTGTGACCTGTGTGTCTGTGATCGGTGTGTCTGTGACCGTGTGTCTGTGACCTGTGCGTATGTGACCTGTGTGTCTGTGACCTGTGTGTCTGTGACCTGTGCGTATGTGACCTGTGTGTCCTGTGACCTGTGTGTCTGTGACCTGTGCGTCTGTGACCTGTGCGTAAGTGACCTGTGCGTCTGTGACCTGTGCGTCTGTGACCTGTGCGTCTGTGACCTGTGCGTCTGTGACCTGTGCGTCTGTGACCTGTGTGTCTGTGATCGGTGTGTCGATACCATGTGCGTCTGTGATCGGTGTGCTCTGTGACCTGTGTGTCTGTGGACCTATGCGTCTGTGACCTGTGTGTCTGTGACCTGTGCGTCTGTGACCTATGCGTCTGTGACCTGTGTGTCTGTGACCTGTGTGTCTGTGACCTGTGTGTATGTGACCTGTGTGTATGTGACCTGTGTGTCTGTGACCTGTGTGTATGTGACCTGTGTGTATGTGACCTGTGTGTCTGTGACCTGTGTGTCTGTGACCTGTGTGTATGTGACCTGTGTGTCTGTGACCTGTGCGTCTGTGACCTGTGTGTCTGTGACCTGTGCGTCTGTGACCTGTGCGTCTGTGACCTGTGCGTCTGTGACCTGTGCGTCTGTGACCTGTGCGTCTGTGACCTGTGCGTCTGTGACCTGTGCGTCTGTGACCTGTGTGTATGTGACCTGTGCGTCTGTGACCTGTGTGTCTGTGACCTGTGCGTCTGTGACCTGTGCGTCTGTGACCTGTGTGTCTGTGACCTGTGCGTCTGTGACCTGTGCGTCTGTGACCTGTGCGTCTGTGACCTGTGCGTCTGTGACCTGTGCGTCTGTGACCTGTGCGTCTGTGACCTGTGCGTCTGTGACCTGTGCGTCTGTGACCTGTGCGTATGTGACCTGTGCGTATGTGACCTGTGTGTCTGTGATCGGTGTGTCGATACCATGTACGTCTGTGACCTGTGTGTCTGTGACCTGTGCGTCTGTGACCTATGCGTCTGTGACCTGTGTGTCTGTGACCTGTGTGTCTGTGACCTGTGTGTATGTGACCTGTGTGTATGTGACCTGTGTGTATGTGACCTGTGTGTCTGTGACCTGTGTGTCTGTGACCTGTGTGTATGTGACCTGTGTGTCTGTGACCTGTGCGTCTGTGACCTTGTGTCTGTGACCTGTGCGTCTGTGACCTTTGTGTCTGTGACCTGTGCGTGTGAACACCGTGCGTCTGTGACCTGTGTGTCTGTGATCGGTGTGTCTGTGACCTGTGTGTCTGTGACCTGTGCGTATGTGACCTGTGTGTCTGTGACCTGTGTGTCTGTGACCTGTGCGTATGTGACCTGTGTGTCTGTGACCTGTGTGTCTGTGACCTGTGCGTCTGTGACCTGTGCGTATGTGACCTGTGCGTCTGTGACCTGTGCGTCTGTGACCTGTGCGTCTGTGACCTGTGCGTCTGTGACCTGTGCGTCTGTGACCTGTGCGTCTGTGACCTGTGTGTCTGTGATCGGTGTGTCGATACCATGTGCGTCTGTGACCTGTGTGTCTGTGACCTGTGTGTCTGTGATCGGTGTGTCGAGACCATGTGTGTATGTGACCTGTGTGTCTGTGACCTGTGCGTCTGTGACCTGTGCGTCTGTGACCTGTGTGTCTGTGACCTGTGTGTCTGTGACCTGTGTGTCTGTGACCTGTGTGTCTGTGACCTGTGTGTCTGTGACCTGTGTGTCTGTGACCTGTGTGTCTGTGACCTGTGTGTCTGTGACCTGTGTGTCTGTGACCTGTGTGTCTGTGACTTGTGCGTCTGTGACCTGTGCGTCTGTGACCTGTGTGTCTGTGACCTGTGTGTCTGTGACCTGTGTGTCTGTGACCTGTGTGTCTGTGACCTGTGTGTCTGTGACCTGTGTGTCTGTGACCTGTGTGTCTGTGACCTGTGTGTCTGTGACCTGTGCGTCCGTGACCTGTGCGTATGTGACCTGTGCGTCTGTGACCTGTGCGTCTGTAACCTGTGCGTCTGTGACCTGTGTGTCTGTGACCTGTGCGTCTGTGACCTGTGTGTCTGTGACCTGTGCGTCTGTGACCTGTGCGTCTGTGACCTGTGCGTCTGTGACCTGTGCGTCTGTGACCTGTGCGTCTGTGACCTGTGTGTATGTGACCTGTGCGTCTGTGACCTGTGTGTCTGTGACCTGTGCGTCTGTGACCTGTGCGTCTGTGACCTGTGTGTCTGTGACCTGTGCGTCTGTGACCTGTGCGTCTGTGACCTGTGCGTCTGTGACCTGTGCGTCTGTGACCTGTGCGTCTGTGACCTGTGCGTCTGTGACCTGTGCGTCTGTGACCTGTGCGTCTGTGACCTGTGCGTCTGTGACCTGTGTGTATGTGACCTGTGTGTCTGTGACCTGTGTGTCTGTGACCTGTGTGTGTGACCTGTGTGTGTGTGACCTGTGTGTCTGTGACCTGTGCGTCTGTGACCTGTGTGTCTGTGACCTGTGCGTCTGTGACCTGTGCGTCTGTGACCTGTGTGTCTGTGACCTGTGCGTCTGTGACCTGTGCGTCTGTGACCTGTGCGTCTGTGACCTGTGCGTCTGTGACCTGTGCGTCTGTGACCTGTGTGTCTGTGACCTGTGCGTCTGTGACCTGTGTGTCTGTGACCTGTGCGTCTGTGACCTGTGCGTCTGTGACCTGTGCGTCTGTGACCTGTGCGTCTGTGACCTGTGCGTCTGTGACCTGTGCGTCTGTGACCTGTGCGTCTGTGACCTGTGCGTCTGTGACCTGTGCGTCTGTGACCTATGCGTCTGTGACCTGTGTGTCTGTGACCTGTGTGTCTGTGACCTGTGCGTCTGTGACCTGTGCGTCTGTGACCTGTGCGTCTGTGACCTGTGCGTCTGTGACCTGTGCGTCTGTGACCTGTGCGTCTGTGACCTATGCGTCTGTGACCTGTGTGTCTGTGACCTGTGTGTCTGTGACCTGTGCGTCTGTGACCTATGCGTCTGTGACCTGTGTGTCTGTGACCTGTGTGTCTGTGACCTGTGTGTCTGTGACCTGTGCGTCTGTGACCTGTGCGTCTGTGACCTGTGCGTCTGTGACCTATGCGTCTGTGACCTATGCGTCTGTGACCTGTGTGTCTGTGACCTGTGCGTCTGTGACCTGTGCGTCTGTGACCTGTGCGTCTGTGACCTGTGCGTCTGTGACCTGTGCGTCTGTGACCTGTGTGTCTGTGACCTGTGCGTCTGTGACCTGTGTGTCTGTGACCTGTGCGTCTGTGACCTGTGCGTCTGTGACCTGTGCGTCTGTGACCTGTGCGTCTGTGACCTGTGCGTCTGTGACCTGTGCGTCTGTGACCTGTGCGTCTGTGACCTGTGCGTCTGTGACCTGTGCGTCTGTGACCTGTGCGTCTGTGACCTGTGCGTCTGTGACCTGTGCGTCTGTGACCTATGCGTCTGTGACCTGTGTGTCTGTGACCTGTGTGTCTGTGACCTGTGTGTCTGTGACCTGTGCGTCTGTGACCTGTGCGTCTGTGACCTGTGTGTCTGTGACCTGTGTGTCTGTGACCTGTGTGTCTGTGACCTGTGCGTCTGTGACCTGTGCGTCTGTGACCTGTGCGTCTGTGACCTGTGTGTCTGTGACCTGTGCGTCTGTGACCTGTGCGTCCGTGACCTGTGTGTCCGTGACCTGTGCGTCTGTGACCTGTGCGTCTGTGACCTGTGCGTCTGTGACCTGTGCGTCTGTGACCTGTGCGTCTGTGACCTGTGCGTCTGTGACCTGTGCGTCTGTGACCTGTGCGTCTGTGACCTGTGTGTCTGTGACCTGTGTGTCTGTGACCTGTGCGTCCGTGACCTGTGCGCCTGTGACCTGTGCGTCTGTGACCTGTGCGTCTGTGACCTGTGTGTCTGTGACCTGTGTGTCTGTGACCTGTGCGTCTGGACCTGTGCGTCTGTGACCTGTGCGTCTGTGACCTGTGCGTCTGTGACCTGTGTGTCTGTGACCTGTGCGTCTGTGACCTGTGCGTCTGTGACCTGTGCGTCTGTGACCTGTGCGTCTGTGACCTGTGCGTCTGTGACCTGTGCGTCTGTGACCTGTGTATCTCTGCGGCCGCCCTCAGACCCGTCTGGAGACGCTGTGTACAGCTGTGAGGAGAAACCCGACCATTCTGACTGCTGCTGCTAACCGCATCATTGAGATCACTCGGATGATGATCGGTACGGTTTCAACGCGCCGCTGCTGGTAGCGTGGTCGTGTGCCGCGGCCACCGGCTCTTTGAGACGCTTTCTAGTAAACTGCTGAATAATTGTCTTGTTCCGGTTAACTCAAACCCAGTCTTTTGCCTTTTTAACAGTATGCACATACATTGTGAAGTTGGTGGTACCGTTCCGTAATATTAGGAATTATACTTTGTTTCCGGGTTATCGGATAATTATACTACTCACTTATATCCATTTGCTCCCTTCACCCTCCTCATCCACCCACGTGAAACGACTGCAGCCTGACAACCTGACACAGTCAGGGTCAGATGGGCTCCAAAACCGGCCATCGGAAGAACAAGCTAAAATTATGTGGATTTTGACCTGAAATCGAAGCCTAGACATATGTACACAATGATACATATGTCTACAATGATATGATAATGATATGATAATGATATGATAATGATATTTTATCATTGTGTGAATGTACACAATGATAAAATATCACCCCTCCTTTCATCCATATAACTCAAAAATTAATTGACCGATTTTCATTTTTTGTGTCAAGTGTTGGCGTAAATGTCACGAAGTAGCAGTGGCTTGTCTCTTATCGTTTACGAGTTATTCACGACAAACCTGTGGAGGGGGGGGGGGACAAAAGTGCCCCCCCCCCCCCCCCCTCCAGTGCGCATGTTAACTAAACTGCGTCTTCACCAAATGTCATGCATTCTATGCATTTTTTGGGATAATTATAGATTCCATGCATCGAGTTACCTATCAAAAATTTAGGTATATATTACAATTACCCAAACTGCTTCCGACTTTCATTCCCTGTAGGCAACTCATCTGAGGTCACTATTTGAAGACATAAATTAATAATTATATCCAACGTATCCACTTGGAAAATTTAATACGCTCCTTTTCCTTTTTTCTCCTCTTTTTCAGAGGAGTCTCCTTTTTCAGTCCCTAACATATTTTTTTTTGCTGGCTAGCTCTTTTAGTTCTCGAGATATAGACGGCTTTGTTAAAGACACCCACATATGGCTGAAATTTGACGTTCGGTGACCTCTGGTGACCTCAATATTCACCTGACCTAAAAATTACCTGCGTACTTTCGATAGAGCTTGTCTCGAGCTATCTAACTTTATTTTCCGCTTGTCGCTACGTTGCGCAGTTTTCGAGAGAAAAACATAAAGAAATCCCTTCATTGATCAAGTTTTCTCCATGCTGATCGCGAGGCTACTTGGAAATAATCATATATTTTAAATTGGCGCAAAAACGCGCAGGTGATCTCTGCATAATCTGAAAGGGCACATTTTAAACTATATGTGCGCACACAAATTATGGCGGGACCTGGTGGGACTGATTTTGTATGATTATGGTTATTGCTCGGATATGTTTTTACTATTAATAATGCGATACAAATTGTTATATCCATGAAAGTACCAGATACAATCCCAGATGCCTCCCAGAACTGTAAATCAATTTGTGGTAAGCCAAAAGAACGCACTTTAATTTTGTCCACTACCGATTACCATGCAATCAACAAGTTTGCCAGAGTTTAAGCAGGGTTTCAGTACACCTTTTTGCCTGCCTCTCCTAGATCCTGGACATAGCATGTGTTTAGGCTTGTTTTTTTACTATGAAATCGTCTGGGAGGAAAAAAGAGGTCACCATTGGATGCCTTGAACAATTTAGATTGTTTTAGGCAGAAATTGAGTCGTGTAGGACCTATTTGGATTGTCTGTCCATGGCCGGTTTTGGAGCCCATCTGACCCATAGTGCAATGAGAGTATCGTGTCATGTTCGCCTGCACCAGCGTGCTCGGCATATGAACATCAAACAACATTCATTAGATGGCCCCGTGAATCGTAACCGCCTCGCTTCGATCCGGTCCGGCCCGTCCAGCGCCTGTGACGGCCGGTCCGGCGCTGTGACGGCCGGTCCGGCGCTGTAACGGCCGGTCCGGCGCTGTGACGGCCGGTCCGGCGCTGTGACGGCCGGTCCGGCGCTGTGACGGCCGGTCCGGCGCTGTGACGGCCGGTCCGGCGCTGTGACGGTCGGTCCGGCGCTGTGACGGCCGGTCCAGCGCTGTGACGGCCGGGCCGGCGCTGTGACGTCAGGCGTGTCCGATTGTCAGGCGTGTCCGATTGTCCCGCAGACGGCGGGCATCCCGCGGGACGCCATCCTGGACGACCCGTACATCTACAGCCACAATGTGGACGTGATGCGCGAGCGGCTCGACTGGGTGCGCCGGGTACAGCTGCAGCCGCTGCGGCCCTGGATGCTGCGCTGCGCCGAGCACACGCTCCAGGAGTGAGTCGCACGCCGCTCGACGCACTGACTGTCAGGGGCGGGGCACTATGACACCAGATGGTACGGACAGTACCGGCTCACATGGCTGGCTAACTGCTTAAATGGAATGGTTCACCTTTCTGAAAGGTGTCAAATATACGCTGGTTGTAGTCGAAAGTATGAAGTAAGTGCTGCTGAAAACGATGGTGATTTTTTTTCTCTCTCGAAAAGTCACTTATCTTTATACAAATTAAGTTTTTACATTTGGGATAATTATTATTTATGGAATGGTCATTATTGAGCTATAGGCGAACCTATAGAGAAAAAACATTTACGCTCACAAGCATATGGCACAGTCGTTTTCAGACAATTCTGGCGACTTAAATACAAACATTGTGGAACTGTGTCTTCTCCCGCGCAGAACACAATGACGAGTGCGAGGCATTGCGATAGTTCAATATTTATTTTACAAAAACAATTCAATCCATAACTGAGACTTCAAACAACTTGAAAAACTTCAACTTGGACCGCAACATATCGCGTTGCCCGTTGTTTACATCGTACTCGCCAAGGTTCGAGAAATACAGATCGTCTGACTTCCAGATCAACAATCTTGAAGTGGATGTCAGCCAATCAGCGGAGTCACTAGCCTAGACCCCATTTGGCAAATTATAAATGAAATTGCTTCAAGGGAAATATTCACCGTTTGATTTTATTAGCAACAATGTATTTGGCTACCGTTATGGTATTAAAATGATGTGATCTAAATTTAAGAATTAAATAAAATTATTCCCTAATTCAAAGTTGGAAGTTTGGAAAAATTAATGATTGGTATTTTTCGCTCCCACTATTGGAAAGCGCAACATCTGGCGCTTTTGCATCAATATGTTCAACGTTGTTGAATGGACACATAAACAAATCGCCGACACTAAAGAGGTCGCCCGTCGGGTGCCAAGCTAGAACTGCCGATTTCAATGCACGTTTTTCAAATGTTGATTTTTCATAAAAGTTTGGCACATATTCGCAAAAGATAGAGTGCAGGAAACATATTGCATACCTTCATGATAAATAACAATGCGTAGGGAGGCTAATTTACTGAATTCGTTACCAAATTATACTTGCTGAGTACCGACCGTTATAAGCGTGGATCGCATATCGGTAGGAGACTGCCAATATCTTTCGGTAGGAATGTTTATATGCAGAATGTGGGTCTCGGACTATATATTGCAGGTGCTAACTCCATTTTTGTGGAAAAGGTGAATATTTCCCTTTAAAAACGGCTAAGTTGTGGGGGAAAATGACCTAAATATTTTCATCATTTCAATAACGGCCAAAGATAATGGCCATCTCAGTTCAAACCCAATACAAAGGTGAAACATTCCTTTTAATGTTGTTCTAGTGTCGAAAGTTGTTGGTCTTGCAAAGTACGTCCGTTCGTTTAGTTTGCTTCCATCTGGTGCCTTGCTGGCGGTTTGTTTCTCCTTGCGATGCACTGAACGTGTGAGAACTAAAAGCTGCTACACGTTACGACACTGGCTTCCTTGAGATCCGTCTGTCTGCCGTTATCAGGGCGTCACTATGACGTGTGGTGGCGGCACTGGTTTTGTTTGTTTTTATGATGTAAAGGGTTGTTAATATTTTTTAAAAGTTGTTTGACAAGCAGGCTATAACATTGACTTTTGTTGGAAGACATAAGACAAAACCATATACCTACTAGAAACTAGAAATGTGCTGCTTTCGCTGACTAGCGGACGGAGGGGGGGGGGGGTAATATACAGTATTGCTGCCATCGGCTGACCTGACAGTTTTACACCACTATTTTCTGCAGTCACGTGGGAGCGTTTCCAGCTGCGCCTGGCCATCCTGTCGGAGCACGGTGACGAGGTGGACTACCTGAGCGAGCGGCTCGGTCTGGTGCGCGCCCAGGTGAGCGCCTTCGAGCAGCGCTACCCGCCGGCGCTGCGCGTCAGCGTCGTCAAGATGAAGGCCGTGCTGGACGTGCTGCTGGCGCACGGCATCAGCGGCGAGCAGGTGGCCAACCAGCCGCGCATTCTCTGCTACAGCGCGCGCCGCATCCGCGAGCGCTGCGAGCGGGCTGCGCGCCGCCGGCCTCCGCCCGGCCAGCCTGCTGGTGCTCTGTAGGACGCCGCGCGATTTCGACCGGTACATGGCGGCCGCCACGGGTGCCGACGGGCGCGGACGCGGACGGCGCGGCGGCGGTGGTGACGCCGAGAGTCTGGCGGACAGGGGGAGCGAGAGGTGCGGCAGTGCCGCGGACCGGACGGCTGACGGTCAGCCCGACGACACCGGCCGCGTGACACCGGCTCGGGTCTGAGCCGCGTGACACTGGCTCGGGTCTGAGCCGCGTGACACTGCTCGGGTCTGAGCCGCGTGACACTGTCTCGAGTCTGAGCCGCGTGCCACTGGCTCAGGTCTGAGCCGCGTGCCACTGGCTCGGGTCTGAGCCGCGTGACACTGGCTCGGGTCTGAGCCGCGTGACACTGGCTCGGGGTCTGAGCCGCGTGGACACTGGCTCGGGTCTGAGCCGCGTGACACTGACTCGAGTCTGAGCCGCGTGACACTGACTCGAGTCTGAGCCGCATGACACTGGCTCGGGTCTGAGCCGCGTGCCACCTGGCTCGGGTCTGAGCCGCGTGACACTGGCTCGGGTCCTGAGCCGCGTGACACTGGCTCGGGTCTGAGCCGCGTGACACTGGCTCGGGTCTGAGCCGCGTGACACTGACTCGAGTCTGAGCCGCGTGACACTGACTCGAGTCTGAGCCGCATGACACTGGCTCGGGTCTGAGCCGCGTGCCACTGGCTCGGGTCTGAGCCGCGTGACACTGACTCGGGTCTGAGCCGCGTGACACTGGCTCGGGTCTGAGCCACGTGACACTGGCTCGGGTCTGAGCCGCGTGACACTGGCTCGGGTCCTGAGCCGCGTGACACTGGCTCGGGTCTGAGCCGCGTGCCACTGGCTCGGGTCTGAGCCACGTGACACTGGCTCGGGGTCTGAGCCGCGTGCCACTGGCTCGGGTCTGAGCCGCGTGACACTGGCTCGGGTCTGAGCCGCGTGGACACTGGCTCGGGTCTGAGCCGTGTGCCACTGGCTCGGGTCTGAGCCGCGTGACACTGGCTCGGGTCTGAGCCGCGTGACACTGGCTCGGGTCTGAGCCGCGTGACTGGCTCGGGTCTGAGCCGCGTGACACTGGCTCGGGTCTGAACCGGCGTGACACTGGCTCGGGTCTGAGCCGCGTGACACTGGCTCGGGTCTGAGCCACGTGACACTGGCTCGGGTCTGAGCCGCGTGCCACTGGCTCGGGTCTGAGCCGCGTGACACTGACTCGGGTCTGAGCCGCGTGCCACTGGGCTCGGGTCTGAGCCGCGTGACACTGACTCGGGTCTGAGCCGCGTGACACTGACTCGAGTCTGAGACGCGTGCCCACTGACTCGGGTCTGAGCCGCGTGCCACTGGCTCGGGTCTGAGCCGCGTGACACTGACTCGGGTCTGAGCCGCGTGCCACTGGCTCGGGGTCTGAGCCGCGTGACACTGACTCGGGTCTGAGCCGCGTGACGGCTCAGGGTCCGAGCCAGTCGGGTGTTTTGTTTCGATTCCGGCTGCGCTGCTCCCTGTGTTGCGGCTCTTGTTTGGGATAAAAGGCATCGGCAGGCAGAAGTATGCTCCTGGGTTCACCTGCTGCTAAATCCACTCTGTTTTCACAGTCAATGTGACTAGTGTGCAATTAAAATGGTCCAATGGATGAATATATTGATGTTCAGTAATTTTGCTGGATACGAATGGGACGCACTCAATGAAACGTTTAGCCGAAAGCAGCCGAACATCTTGAAAGTCAAGTCATGTCATATGAACTGTTAAAGAAACAATATGCACTCTGCAGTGGAAAGTGCCTGAATGGGGGTAACAGGACGATGCTTGCCTAATTTGCATCAGAATATGCCCGTCAAATGTGTGCTTTAAATCTTATGAAATAAAAATGTTTCCATATTTTTCTTAATTCGATTAATAACCGTGCGTAAAGAAAGCTGGAGTTACACACAAACACATAAGATCGCGATTTGTATACCTGAACAATTAGTTCAATGATTCCCTTATTTCATTTGAAATGAGGCTTGTAAATTTTGTGCGTTTTATTTTTACCTAGTACATGTATTATACGTTATACCATATCGTAAAGAAACAATTATCCGGAAAGAACCTTGGGGATGTTTCAACCGACCTCAAGACATGTATCTTGGTTGTCAACAACATGATATTAGGCCACCATCTTATTTACAGGCGTGGTTCACTGTTTTCGCTTACATCGTGGTAAAAAATCCGCCGGGCTTTTCATGAACTTCAATGTCCCGAGTCAGATTCGATAACAATGCATGCCTAAATCGATCCCGTGTGATCGTAAATTTAATTTGTAAACGCATCATTCATCGAAACTGAATAAATACTTGTACTTTATCATCCTGTTACGAAGCATATAATTATACAA
>JAXIVJ010000007.1:712366-714866 GCA_036785665.1 Chirona hameri
GTGTGTCTGTGTGTCTGTGTGTCTGTGTGTCTGTGTGTCTGTGTGTCTGTGTGTCTGTGTGTCTGTGTGTCTGTGTGTCTGTGTGTCTGTGTGTCTGTGTGTCTGTGTGTCTGTGTGTCTGTGTGTCTGTGTGTCTGTGTGTCTGTGTGTCTGTGTGTCTGTGTGTCTGTGTGTCTGTGTGTCTGTGTGTCTGTGTGTCTGTGTGTCTGTGTGTCTGTGTGTCTGTGTGTCTGTGTGTCTGTGTGTCTGTGTGTCTGTGTGTCTGTGTGTCTGTGTGTCTGTGCTGTCTGTGTGTCTGTGTGTCTGTGTGTCTGTGTGTCTGTGTGTCTGTGTGTCTGTGTGTCTGTGTGTCTGTGTGTCTGTGTGTCTGTGTGTCTGTGTGTCTGTGTGTCTGTGTGTCTGTGTGTCTGTGTGTCTGTGTGTCTGTGTGTCTGTGTGTCTGTGTGTCTGTGTGTCTGTGTGTCTGTGTGTCTGTGTGTCTGTGTGTCTGTGTGTCTGTGTGTCTGTGTGTCTGTGTGTCTGTGTGTCTGTGTGTCTGTGTGTCTGTGTGTCTGTGTGTCTGTGTGTCTGTGTGTCTGTGTGTCTGTGTGTCTGTGTGTCTGTGTGTCTGTGTGTCTGTGTGTCTGTGTGTCTGTGTGTCTGTGTGTCTGTGTGTCTGTGTGTCTGTGTGTCTGTGTGTCTGTGTGTCTGTGTGTCTGTGTGTCTGTGTGTCTGTGTGTCTGTGTGTCTGTGTGTCTGTGTGTCTGTGTGTCTGTGTGTCTGTGTGTCTGTGTGTCTGTGTGTCTGTGTGTCTGTGTGTCTGTGTGTCTGTGTGTCTGTGTGTCTGTGTGTCTGTGTGTCTGTGTGTCTGTGTGTCTGTGTGTCTGTGTGTCTGTGTGTCTGTGTGTCTGTGTGTCTGTGTGTCTGTGTGTCTGTGTGTCTGTGTGTCTGTGTGTCTGTGTGTCTGTGTGTCTGTGTGTCTGTGTGTCTGTGTGTCTGTGTGTCTGTGTGTCTGTGTGTCTGTGTGTCTGTGTGTCTGTGTGTCTGTGTGTCTGTGTGTCTGTGTGTCTGTGTGTCTGTGTGTCTGTGTGTCTGTGTGTCTGTGTGTCTGTGTGTCTGTGTGTCTGTGTGTCTGTGTGTCTGTGTGTCTGTGTGTCTGTGTGTCTGTGTGTCTGTGTGTCTGTGTGTCTGTGTGTCTGTGTGTCTGTGTGTCTGTGTGTCTGTGTGTCTGTGTGTCTGTGTGTCTGTGTGTCTGTGTGTCTGTGTGTCTGTGTGTCTGTGTGTCTGTGTGTCTGTGTGTCTGTGTGTCTGTGTGTCTGTGTGTCTGTGTGTCTGTGTGTCTGTGTGTCTGTGTGTCTGTGTGTCTGTGTGTCTGTGTGTCTGTGTGTCTGTGTGTCTGTGTGTCTGTGTGTCTGTGTGTCTGTGTGTCTGTGTGTCTGTGTGTCTGTGTGTCTGTGTGTCTGTGTGTCTGTGTGTCTGTGTGTCTGTGTGTCTGTGTGTCTGTGTGTCTGTGTGTCTGTGTGTCTGTGTGTCTGTGTGTCTGTGTGTCTGTGTGTCTGTGTGTCTGTGTGTCTGTGTGTCTGTGTGTCTGTGTGTCTGTGTGTCTGTGTGTCTGTGTGTCTGTGTGTCTGTGTGTCTGTGTGTCTGTGTGTCTGTGTGTCTGTGTGTCTGTGTGTCTGTGTGTCTGTGTGTCTGTGTGTCTGTGTGTCTGTGTGTCTGTGTGTCTGTGTGTCTGTGTGTCTGTGTGTCTGTGTGTCTGTGTGTCTGTGTGTCTGTGTGTCTGTGTGTCTGTGTGTCTGTGTGTCTGTGTGTCTGTGTGTCTGTGTGTCTGTGTGTCTGTGTGTCTGTGTGTCTGTGTGTCTGTGTGTCTGTGTGTCTGTGTGTCTGTGTGTCTGTGTGTCTGTGTGTCTGTGTGTCTGTGTGTCTGTGTGTCTGTGTGTCTGTGTGTCTGTGTGTCTGTGTGTCTGTGTGTCTGTGTGTCTGTGTGTCTGTGTGTCTGTGTGTCTGTGTGTCTGTGTGTCTGTGTGTCTGTGTGTCTGTGTGTCTGTGTGTCTGTGTGTCTGTGTGTCTGTGTGTCTGTGTGTCTGTGTGTCTGTGTGTCTGTGTGTCTGTGTGTCTGTGTGTCTGTGTGTCTGTGTGTCTGTGTGTCTGTGTGTCTGTGTGTCTGTGTGTCTGTGTGTCTGTGTGTCTGTGTGTCTGTGTGTCTGTGTGTCTGTGTGTCTGTGTGTCTGTGTGTCTGTGTGTCTGTGTGTCTGTGTGTCTGTGTGTCTGTGTGTCTGTGTGTCTGTGTGTCTGTGTGTCTGTGTGTCTGTGTGTCTGTGTGTCTGTGTGTCTGTGTGTCTGTGTGTCTGTGTGTCTGTGTGTCTGTGTGTCTGTGTGTCTGTGTGTCTGTGTGTCTGTGTGTCTGTGTGTCTGTGTGTCTGTGTGTCTGTGTGTCTGTGTGTCTGTGTGTCTGTGTGTCTGTGTGTCTGTGTGTCTGTGTGTCTGTGTGTCTGTGTGTCTGTGTGTCTGTGTGTCTGTG
>JAXIVJ010000007.1:717366-782366 GCA_036785665.1 Chirona hameri
TGCTGGCGATGATCGCCGCCGTCGGATTCGCACAGTTCGCGAACGGTAAGTCCAAGCGTATGACGGAGGTGGCTGGAATTCGACACAGTGTCGGGTAATCATTGGCAACCGACGTGTGTTATTTGTAGGAGTCAAGAAGAACATTATCCGGCTTGTTGAAGTTGAATGCACTTTGTTGTCAGCTCAGACTCAGTTTCTCTTACCTACTTCCAGGGTATAAATTTAGGATTGCTGAAGACAGCTTGGACTTTGTAATGCAATGTTAAAATGAGTGCACCTAATGTTGTAATGAAATGTTTACAAAACGGAAATGGCGCTATAATGTAGCGTGTCTTTTAAGCAAATGAAAGCCTATAATTATGGAGCATATTTGGGGAAAATGAACGTATCTATAATCATGTATATTCATGTACATACTTATACCTACTCGACTGAAACTGTATAGTATTCACGTGTGCCTGCACGCGCGTGCTAGCGAACGCGTGTGCGCGCGCGCGTATGTTTTCCCGTTCTCACTGGCGGATCCAGAACGGTAGTTGGGGGGGGGGGCACGGGTGGCTTGGGGGGGATTCCCAAAGTCTCACACAATTATGAAAACTCATCGGATTTCTCTTGCTTATGCATTGATAGCTGATTTAAACAAACTTTCCTTAGTAAAAGTTGCTTAGATTTTCATCTATATCAGGAAATGTGTCAATTGTGCGCCGATTTTAGGCGGTTTGGTGGTGCATGGCCCCTTTGACCCCCCCCCCCCCCCCCCCCCCCCCTGGATCCGCCAGTGCGTGCTCTAGTGCTGGTGAAGTATTTGAGACGAAACGCGCTAACCTGATTAAAGGGATATTGCCACCTCCGGAGGATTTCTAAAAAGCAACTTAAAGGAAATAGTTCACCTTCAACATTAGTTTTAAACTGAGATAGCAGTTTTGTAGCCCGTGTTGGTAAACCCCTATCTGCAAGTTCCCTTGACTGAAAAGACTTTCCAGCCGAATATATTTGATTTTTTGGCGAAGGAATGCGGTGCTGGCGAAAGAATGTTGTACTGGTTTTAGCCCGGGCAGAGGCTATACCATCAGCCAATCAGCTTGCAGCTGGTGCTAGAAAGCGAACGCCGGCCGCCGGTTGGCACATCTCCAATGCGAGTCTATCCTTACGCGACTACTTTCGAATCTGATTGGCTGAACCATTGTTTACATTCGCGTGACGTCAGGACTCTGACTCAGAGAGTATGCATATAGTTTTGATAAACAATACAAATTTACGACCTTATGTCCTGAATCGGCGCGATATAAGGCCATTTTTGACAATATAAAAATAAATTGTATTAAAAAATATAATCAAATCGTGTTTGGTAAAAAAAATTCCAAGGTGAACTATTTCCTTTAAAGGAAATAGTTCACCTTCAACATGAGGTTTTGAACTGAAATAGCAGTTTTGTAGCCCATGTTGAGAAATCCATATCTGCAACTTTTCTTGGCTGAAAAGTCTCTCCAGCGGAAGATATTTGACTTTTTGGCGAACGAATGCGTCGCATATATGATATACCGTACCGTCTGAAAGTGCCAGCACTGCATGGAGCATGCGCAGACCAATAACGCACACCATAAAATTAATAATTTACGACCTTCTGTCCTGGATTGGCGCGATGTAGGACCATTTTTGAAAAGGAAAAAAGAAACTGTATTAAAAAATATGATAAGATCGTGTTCTGAGAAATTTTCCGAAGGTGAACTATTTCCTTTAAATGAATGGTGGGGATCAACAATCGTGTGTGCTCAAGCTCAAGCTTGCTCCTGCAGCACCTAAAGCAGGGTATCGGCAATGCATTTATTTTGTTTATTTCTGACTCCAAAACGTTGGTCCCGCTGTGCTCAGTACTAGATTCATGATGGCCGCTCTCATCCAGTTTGGCTGTGAAATTGGCACCCGCCCAAAGCCGAAGCGTCCCAATTCGCCGTGACTTGACCTTGTAAAGTCTATATGTGTTATGAGGTATTGGTCACAAATCTCCTATGGCCCCAAAGTCAAGCCATAGCAATTATTGCTGTTGTATTCATGTTTTATTATGAAAGAGGCTATGGTTGTTGAAATATAATTAACTGTATACGCATTTGAATTTTAAAGTGCACTGACGGAATGGTGATGCTGAGTTTGCAATATTCAAAAGCAAATCATGGTCCGCAAAGAAGTGATTCTAAACAGCGATGAGGCGACTCCAATTTTACGAATGTGTGCCAATCATGAGTGGTGCAAATGTATTTTTTGATCCAATGGGGGGAGTTTCGGGAACCAAATATTGCAGGTGAAATCGGACACGCTGAATCTACCGATACACACCAAAAACTCCATATTGGCCTGCAAGGTGGCAATATCCCTCTAAAATTGTACCTCTGTATAGTGTTACCGTTGGGTTGGCTATCATACACCAACGCATTTACGTTTCGGTTCTTAACATTTCAGACGTTGATATAACGACCACGCCGGTGTACGACTGTGAGAGCCAGCCCGACGGCCTGCACCCGGACCCGAATGACTGCCACAACTTCTTCGAGTGCTCCAACGGCCATTCGTACTTCTTCCGCTGTCCGCCTGGCACCGCCTTCTTGGACGCCGGGCACGTCTGCGAAGACGAGGACAAAGTTCCCTCGTGTAAGCCCTGAAGAACGCAAGCCGATCGAAGACGATGGGATGTGGAAGGTCAAAGACGAGGAAGGCGATGGCGATGAGACATGTGATTGTGGTGGAACCCGTGATGGAGGGCTTATTTAATTATTATGGCGTTACTTGCGGTAGGAGAATGGTCGTAGCAGAGGTTGGTCACCAATCTCAGTACTGTGAGGCAGTGACGCGCTGACATATAATGTAATATACCATAAGACAAAAAACGTGACTTTGTGGCATGGCTTGCAGGGTGAAGTGCTAATGCAATATTGCATTGTACCTATGCAATGCAAGACCGCATGCAATCATGTCACATGGATGGTAATTATAAAAGATGAAAGAAAACGGCGAGTGAAGAAATCGATTCAAAAGCATAGCCCTATTGCCTATTGCTTAAAATGATACAAAACCAAAACACCTTTATCCAAACCACCATGTCAGCGATGGGGAAATGTTCCGCGCTATCTGTGAAATACTATGTCAATCGTTGACAGTTTCATGCTCGTTCGAACAAAAGCGTAGGAACGTCTCAGTTGAAGTGGGGATGCCAATGGCAGTTTTCTTCGTCATGGTTTAACGGCAAAGCCACCAAAGCTTTTGAAGAAGTGTGGGTGCAATGGGACCCAAGGACCCCTCGTCCGTAAATGAATATTATCTAGGCAGGTACACGTCCGAAGCTTCAAACGTTATGTCAGCGTTATACAAATAAAAAGAATCTTCGTTTACGGTCAAATATAAAACCAAAGGATGAAATAGGGTAGAGTACGGTAATGTAGATACACAATATCAAGTTAACTGAAAAGGCGAAATATTGAAACGCTAAAAGGGAATTTTTCACCTTTCTGAAAGTTGTCAAATATACGCTGGTTGTAGTAGAAAATATGAAGTAAGTGCTGCTGAAAACGATGGTGATATTTTTCACTCGAAAAGTCACTTAAAGGAAATAGTTCACCTTCAACATGGGATTTTAAACTGAAATAGCAGTTTTGTAGCCCATGTTGGAAACCCTTATCTGCAACTTTTCTTGGCTGAAAAGACTCTCCAGCCGAAGATATTTGACTTTTTGGCGAAGGAATGCGGCGCATATATGATATACCGTACCGTCTGAGAGTGCCAGCACTGGTCTGAGCATGCGCAGACCAATAACGCACACCATAACATTAATGATTTACGACCTTCTGTCCTGAATTGGCGCGATGTAGGACCATTTTTGAAAATAAAAAAAGAAACTGTATTAAAAAATATAATAAAATCGTGTTCTGAAAATTTTCCGAAGGTGAACTATTTCCTTTAACTTAATACAAATTAAGTTTATAGATTTGGGTAAATGACGTCATTATTGAGCTATAGACCGCCGCTAATTGGCTGAAAAAGTAGTTGTCAGCCAATCAGCGGCTGCACCAGCATGGAGTCATTTTGAAAATGGTAAATTAAATTGCTTAAAAACGGTTAAGTTTTTGGGAAAATGGCCTTGGTAGTTTAGACATTTCAATACCGGCCCCAGATAATGGCTATCTCAGTTTAAAACGAATACCAAGGTGAAGCATTCCCTTTAAAGGAAATAGTTCAACTTCGGAAAATTTTCAGAACACGATTTTATTATATTTTTTAATACAGTTTCTTTTTTTATTTTCGAAAATGGTCCTACATCGCGCCAATTCAGGACAGAAGGTCGTAAATTATTAATGTTATGGTGTGCGTTATTGGTCTGCGCATGCTCCATGGCAGTGCTGGCACTTTCAGACGGTACGGTACATCATATATGCGCCGTATTCCTTCGCCAAAAAGTCAAATATCTTCAGCTGGAGAGTCTTTTCAGCCAAGACAGGTTCCAGATAAGGATTTCTCAACACGGGCTACAAAACTGCTATTTCAGTTCAAAACCCACGTTGAAGGTGAACTATTTCCTTTGATATCGACTTGGAATATCGATTGACAAAATATTACCTTTTCTTATTGCGTTACCATTGCCCCGACGCATGTGAAAATGTCCGTGAAATTAGCGACGTACCTATTTGTATTTGTGTTCAGTGACAAGTTTAAATTAGGTATGTTATGAAACATCGAGATCAACTTTAGCACGCTGATCACAAATATGAGCATCATTTCAAATCTGACGTAATCTCCAGGGTTAAATGAAATAGTTCACCTTCGGAAATTTTTCAGAACACGATTTTATTATATTTTTGAATACAGTTCCTTTTTTATTTTCAAAAATGGTCCTACATCGCTCCAATTCAGGACAGAAGGTCGTAAATCATTAATTGTATGGTGTGCGTTATTGGTCTGCGCATGCTCCATGACAGTGCTGGCACTTTCAGACGGTACGGTACATCATATATGCGCCGTATTCCTTCGCCAAAAAGTCAAATATCTTCAGCTGGAGAGTCTTTTCAGCCAAGACAGGTTCCAGATAAGGATTTCCCAACATGGGCTACAAAACAGCTATCTCAGTTTAAAACTAAAGTTGAAGGTGAACTATTTCCTTTAAAATCCAGGGAAATGGACGGAGAACCGCAAAACGAGAAAATAAAGAGTCGACAAATTTAAAATGGGTGCAAAGCATTCACCACGTCAGGTTCTAACATCAGCTAAATAAACCCGACCTGCGTCACTTTTACTTCGGCGTCTTTAACTTCGCCGCCAGGCGATCACAGACGGCGGCCCGGAGCCGGAAGACGAGGCGGCGGTGCAACGAATCTCCCGGATCGGCCTCAGCCGACCTCATGAATCGCCGTCCGACCAGCTGCCGTCAGACCTTACCGTCCGACCGACCAGCTGCCGTCAGACCTTACCGTCCGACCGACCAGCTGCCGTCAGACTTTACCGTCCGACCGACCAGCTGCCGTCAGACTTTACCGTCCGACCGACCAGCTGCCGTCAGACTTTACCGTCCGACCGACCAGCTGCCGTCAGACTTTACCGTCCGACCGACCAGCTGCCGTCAGACTTTACCGTCCGACCGACCAGCTGCCAGGGGCCCGGGAACAGGGGGGGCAGCGGGGGCGCTTGCCCCCCCAACATCTGGGCCGGGGGGGGGGGGCCCCAACTTTGGCGAGCAGAAGTTTTCCTAAAAAGGAGCTCTTTCAATTTTCTTCACAAAAGTTAAATAAAATATGAAATCCATATGTCACTCCATATGTCACTTTCATTTTTTACTTGTATTGTATAGCATGTCATAAGTATTATTATTATATAGCTTTGCCTTTATAGCAGCATCGTATACCTTTCTTTTTCTTCCTTTTAATTTTTCCATTAAATGTTCTATGAGATATAATGGAAAACTTTGGTAGCAGTACATTTGGGGGCAGTTGTCTGCCTGGCGCGTCGTCGTTAAAATGACTCACTGATGCAGTGGCGGATCTACGGTTGGGCAAAGTGGGCAATTGCCCCCCCCCCCCCCCAACCGCCTGAAATCGGCGCAAAATTGACACATTTCCTGATATAGAAGAAAATCTCAGCAACTTTTCCCAAGGAAGGTCTGCTTTAAATCACCTATCAATGCATAAGCCAGCGAAATCCGATGAGTTTTCAGAATTATGTGAGACTTTTTGGAATTTTGCCCCCGCCCCCAAACTCCCGTTCTGGATCCGCTGCTGCACTGACGGCGATAAACATCTGCTGCATTTTGTTTATAAGTTTATCCCACGTCAACGTTACGGATGTGGTCAAACTGGCGTGCGGCCCTCTAGCTGTCCTCGCTGTCCCTGCCGACGGGGCGGCAATTGCAAGCAAGATGTATCGTAAATGTCGTAGGTTACCGTGATACGGTGATGAAGCGGTCGGTGCAGCCCACACTGGTGGGCTTCTTCAAGAAAAAAAGCGTCAGGCGTCACTGCGTCAGGTACGAGTATTTTATCAGACGACAGGCGGGTTTACAAAGGAAACGGGGGTGGCATGACCACCACTTTTTCATAATTTTGTATTTGTATGTTAACCCGCGTCGTGCCGGGGGCGGGGCATTTAGACACCCCCCCCCCCCCCCCCCGCCCCCTAAGGGTGTTTACCCCCTCCCCCCCCCCCCCCCCCACTAAAGTTTTTCGAGGATAGCGAAGAAACGGCGGCGCGCCGTTTTTGCCGTTTCAAAAACGGCGCACGGCGCACAGCGCCACCGTTTCAAAAACGGCACACGGCGCACAGCGCCGCCGTTTAAAAAAAAACGGCGCACAGCGCCACCGTTTCAGCCGCTGTTTTTGGCACACCTGTTCGGGCATCAATTAACCACATTGTGTGCAATTCTTGACCACGGGTCATCTCAGGTCAGGTCACGTGACCACACCTCCAAATAAGTTTGCGGTCGTACCACAGCCACAGTTTTTGGCCGATCGGTTTCAAACTAACAGGATTTCATAAGGTCATAGGTACCTACAATTCAAATATCTAAGATTTTGAATATCGGTGACCTAAGGTCGCCGGTCGGGTCAATTTCGTGACCTCCCATTATATGTCAATGGGGAAATATTAAAATGTGTCCTATTCCGAGGATACGCACATCAGTCCAATTCCTTCTGGATCATGTTATCATATGCTATTATTGATGATCCAGGTTCAATTTGTGTTCAGTGACCCCTACAGGGTCAGCCGAGGTCAGCTGAGGTCACCAACACTTTTTGTGTCAATAACTCTCGATAGAATCTTACCCTCCGACCGACCAGCTGCCGTCAGACCTTACCGTCCGACCGACCAGCTGCCGTCAGACCTTACCGTCCGACCGACCAGCTGCCGTCAGACCTTACCCTCCGACCGACCAGCTGCCGTCAGACCTTACCGTCCGACCGACCAGCTGCCGTCAGACTTTACCCTCCGACCGACCAGCTGCCGTCAGACCTTACCGTCCGACCGACCAGCTGCCGTCAGACCTTACCCTCCGACCGACCAGCTGCCGTCAGACCTTACCCTCCGACCGACCAGCTGCCGTCAGACCTTACCGTCCGACCGACCAGCTGCCGTCAGACCTTACCCTCCGACCGACCAGCTGCCGTCAGACCTTACCGTCCGACCGACCAGCTGCCGTCAGACCTTACCCTCCGACCGACCAGCTGCCGTCAGACCTTACCCTCCGACCGACCAGCTGACGTCAGACCTTACCCTCCGACCGACCAGCTGCCGTCAGACTTTACCCTCCGACCGACCAGCTGCCGTCAGACTTTACCTTCCGACCGACCAGCTGCCGTCAGACCTTACCCTCCGACCGACCAGCTGCCGTCAGACCTTACCCTCCGACCGACCAGCTGACGTCAGACCTTACCCTCCGACCGACCAGCTGCCGTCAGACCTTACCCTCCGACCGACCAGCTGCCGTCAGACCTTACCCTCCGACCGACCAGCTGCCGTCAGACCTTACCGTCCGACCGACCAGCTGCCGTCAGACCTTACCCTCCGACCGACCAGCTGTCGTCAGACTTTACCGTCCGACCGACCAGCTGCCGTCAGACCTTACCGTCCGACCGACCAGCTGCCGTCAGACCTTACCGTCCGACCGACCAGCTGCCGTCAGACCTTACCGTCCGACCGACCAGCTGCCGTCAGACCTTACCGTCCGACCGACCAGCTGCCGTCAGACCTTACCGTCCGACCGACCAGCTGCCGTCAGACTTTACCCTCCGACCGACCAGCTGCCGTCAGACCTTACCGTCCGACCGACCAGCTGCCGTCAGACCTTACCCTCCGACCGACCAGCTGACGTCAGACCTTACCGTCCGACCGACCAGCTGTCGTCAGACCTTACCCTCCGACCGACCAGCTGCCGTCAGACCTTACCGTCCGACCGACCAGCTGCCGTCAGACCTTACCGTCCGACCGACCAGCTGCCGTCAGACCTTACCGTCCGACCGACCAGCTGACGTCAGACCTTACCGTCCGACCGACCAGCTGCCGTCAGACCTTACCGTCCGACCGACCAGCTGTCGTCAGACCTTACCCTCCGACCGACCAGCTGACGTCAGACCTTACCGTCCGACCGACCAGCTGCCGTCAGACCTTACCCTCCGACCGACCAGCTGCCGTCAGACCTTACCGTCCGACCGACCAGCTGCCGTCAGACCTTACCGTCCGACCGACCAGCTGTCGTCAGACCTTACCCTCCGACCGACCAGCTGACGTCAGACCTTACCGTCCGACCGACCAGCTGTCGTCAGACTTTACCTTCCGACCGACCAGCTGCCGTCAGACCTTACCGTCCGACCGACCAGCTGCCGTCAGACCTTACCGTCCGACCGACCAGCTGCCGTCAGACCTTACCGTCCGACCGACCAGCTGCCGTCAGACTTTACCGTCCGACCGACCAGCTGCCGTCAGACCTTACCGTCCGACCGACCAGCTGCCGTCAGACCTTACCGTCCGACCGACCAGCTGCCGTCAGACCTTACCGTCCGACCGACCAGCTGCCGTCAGACTTTACCGTCCGACCGACCAGCTGCCGTCAGACCTTACCGTCCGACCGACCAGCTGTCGTCAGACCTTACCGTCCGACCGACCAGCTGCCGTCAGACCATACCGTCCGACCGACCAGCTGCCGTCAGACCTTACCGTCCGACCGACCAGCTGCCGTCAGACCTTACCGTCCGACCGACCAGCTGCCGTCAGACCTTACCGTCCGACCCGACCAGCTGCCGTCAGACTTTACCGTCCGACCGACCAGCTGCCGTCAGACCTTACCGTCCGACCGACCAGCTGTCGTCAGACCTTACCGTCCGACCGACCAGCTGCCGTCAGACCTTACCGTCCGACCGACCAGCTGCCGTCAGACCTTACCGTCCGACCGACCAGCTGCCGTCAGACCTTACTGTCCGACCGACCAGCTGCCGTCAGACCTTACCGTCCGACCGACCAGCTGCCGTCAGACCTTACTGTCCGACCGACCAGCTGCCGTCAGACCTTACCGTCCCGACCGACCAGCTGCCGTCAGACCTTACCGTCCGACCGACCAGCTGCCGTCAGACCTTACCGTCCGACCGACCAGCTGCCGTCAGACCTTACCGTCCGACCGACCAGCTGCCGTCAGACCTTACCGTCCGACCGACCAGCTGCCGTCAGACCTTACCGTCCGACCGACCAGCTGCCGTCAGACCTTACCGTCCGACCGACCAGCTGCCGTCAGACCTTACCGTCCGACCGACCAGCTGCCGTCAGACCTTACCGTCCGACCGACCAGCTGCCGTCAGACCTTACTGTCCGACCGACCAGCTGCCGTCAGACCTTACCGTCCGACCGACCAGCTGCCGTCAGACCTTACTGTCCGACCGACCAGCTGCCGTCAGACCTTACCGTCCGACCGACCAGCTGCCGTCAGACCTTACCGTCCGACCGACCAGCTGCCGTCAGACCTTACCGTCCGACCGACCAGCTGCCGTCAGACCTTACCGTCCGACCGACCAGCTGCCGTCAGACCTTACCGTCCGACCGACCAGCTGCCGTCAGACCTTACCGTCCGACCGACCAGCTGCCGTCAGACCTTACCGTCCGACCGACCAGCTGCCGTCAGACCTTACCGTCCGACCGACCAGCTGCCGTCAGACCTTACCGTCCGACCGACCAGCTGCCGTCAGACTTTACCGTCCGACCGACCAGCTGCCGTCAGACTTTACCGTCCGACCGACCAGCTGCCGTCAGACCTTACCGTCCGACCGACCAGCTGCCGTCAGACCTTACCGTCCGACCGACCAGCTGCCGTCAGACCTTACCGTCCGACCGACCAGCTGCCGTCAGACCTTACCGTCCGACCGACCAGCTGCCGTCAGACCTTACCGTCCGACCGACCAGCTGCCGTCAGACCTTACCGTCCGACCGACCAGCTGCCGTCAGACCTTACCGTCCGACCGACCAGCTGCCGTCAGACCTTACCCTCCGACCGACCAGCTGCCGTCAGACTTTACCCTCCGACCGACCAGCTGCCGTCAGACCTTACCGTCCGACCGACCAGCTGCCGTCAGACTTTACCCTCCGACCGACCAGCTGCCGTCAGACCTTACCGTCCGACCGACCAGCTGCCGTCAGACTTTACCCTCCGACCGACCAGCTGCCGTCAGACCTTACCCTCCGACCGACCAGCTGCCGTCAGACTTTACCCTCCGACCGACCAGCTGCCGTCAGACCTTACCGTCCGACCGACCAGCTGCCGTCAGACTTTACCCTCCGACCGACCAGCTGCCGTCAGACCTTACCGTCCGACCGACGACCAGCTGCCGTCAGACTTTACCCTCCGACCGACCAGCTGCCGTCAGACCTTACCGTCCGACCGACCAGCTGCCGTCAGACTTTACCCTCCGACCGACCAGCTGCCGTCAGACCTTACCCTCCGACCGACCAGCTGCCGTCAGACTTTACCGTCCGACCGACCAGCTGCCGTCAGACCTTACCGTCCGACCGACCAGCTGCCGTCAGACCTTACCGTCCGACCGACCAGCTGCCGTCAGACCTTACCGTCCGACCGACCAGCTGCCGTCAGACCTTACCGTCCGACCGACCAGCTGCCGTCAGACCTTACCGTCCGACCGACCAGCTGCCGTCAGACCTTACCCTCCGACCGACCAGCTGCCGTCAGACCTTACCCTCCGACCGACCAGCTGCCGTCAGACTTTACCGTCCGACCGACCAGCTGCCGTCAGACCTTACCGTCCGACCGACCAGCTGCCGTCAGACCTTACCCTCCGACCGACCAGCTGCCGTCAGACTTTACCGTCCGACCGACCAGCTGCCGTCAGACCTTACCGTCCGACCGACCAGCTGCCGTCAGACCTTACCGTCCGACCGACCAGCTGTCGTCATACCTTACCCTCCGACCGACCAGCTGCCGTCAGACCTTACCCTCCGACCGACCAGCTGCCGTCAGACCTTACCCTCCGACCGACCAGCTGCCGTCAGACTTTACCCTCCGACCGACCAGCTGCCGTCAGACCTTACCGTCCGACCGACCAGCTGCCGTCAGACTTTACCCTCCGACCGACCAGCTGCCGTCAGACCTTACCCTCCGACCGACCAGCTGCCGTCAGACTTTACCGTCCGACCGACCAGCTGCCGTCAGACCTTACCGTCCGACCGACCAGCTGCCGTCAGACCTTACCGTCCGACCGACCAGCTGCCGTCAGACCTTACCGTCCGACCGACCAGCTGCCGTCAGACCTTACCCTCCGACCGACCAACTGCCGTCAGACTTTACCCTCCGACCGACCAGCTGCCGTCAGACCTTACCGTCCGACCGACCAGCTGCCGTCAGACTTTACCCTCCGACCGACCAGCTGCCGTCAGACCTTACCCTCCGACCGACCAGCTGCCGTCAGACTTTACCGTCCGACCGACCAGCTGCCGTCAGACCTTACCGTCCGACCGACCAGCTGCCGTCAGACCTTACCGTCCGACCGACCAGCTGCCGTCAGACCTTACCGTCCGACCGACCAGCTGCCGTCAGACCTTACCCTCCGACCGACCAGCTGCCGTCAGACCTTACCCTCCGACCGACCAGCTGCCGTCAGACTTTACCGTCCGACCGACCAGCTGCCGTCAGACCTTACCGTCCGACCGACCAGCTGCCGTCAGACCTTACCCTCCGACCGACCAGCTGCCGTCAGACTTTACCGTCCGACCGACCAGCTGCCGTCAGACCTTACCGTCCGACCGACCAGCTGCCGTCAGACCTTACCGTCCGACCGACCAGCTGTCGTCAGACCTTACCCTCCGACCGACCAGCTGCCGTCAGACCTTACCCTCCGACCGACCAGCTGCCGTCAGACCTTACCCTCCGACCGACCAGCTGCCGTCAGACTTTACCCTCCGACCGACCAGCTGCCGTCAGACCTTACCGTCCGACCGACCAGCTGCCGTCAGACTTTACCCTCCGACCGACCAGCTGCCGTCAGACCTTACCCTCCGACCGACCAGCTGCCGTCAGACTTTACCGTCCGACCGACCAGCTGCCGTCAGACCTTACCGTCCGACCGACCAGCTGCCGTCAGACCTTACCCGTCCGACCGACCAGCTGCCGTCAGACCTTACCGTCCGACCGACCAGCTGCCGTCAGACCTTACCCTCCGACCGACCAGCTGCCGTCAGACCTTACCCTCCGACCGACCAGCTGCCGTCAGACTTTACCGTCCGACCGACCAGCTGCCGTCAGACCTTACCGTCCGACCGACCAGCTGCGTCAGACCTTACCCTCCGACCGACCAGCTGCCGTCAGACTTTACCGTCCGACCGACCAGCTGCCGTCAGACCTTACCGTCCGACCGACCAGCTGCCGTCAGACCTTACCTCCGACCGACCAGCTGACGTCAGACCTTACCGTCCGACCGACCAGCTGCCGTCAGACCTTACCGTCCGACCGACCAGCTGCCGTCAGACCTTACCGTCCGACCGACCAGCTGCCGTCAGACATTACCGTCCGACCGACCAGCTGCCGTCAGACCTTACCGTCCGACCGACCAGCTGACGTCAGACTTTACCGTCCGACCGATCCAGCTGTCCGTCAGACCTTTACCGTCCGACCGACAGCTGTCGTCAGACCTTACCCTCCGACCGACCAGCTGCCGTCAGACCTTACCGTCCGACCGACCAGCTGCCGTCAGACCTTACCGTCCGACCGACCAGCTGCCGTCAGACCTTACCGTCCGACCGATCAGCTGTCGTCAGACTTTACCGTCCGACCGACCAGCTGTCGTCAGACCTTACCGTCCGACCGACCAGCTGCCGTCAGACCTTACCGTCCGACCGACCAGCTGCCGTCAGACTTTACCGTCCGACCGACCAGCTGCGTCAGACCTTACCGTCCGACCGACCAGCTGACGTCAGACCTTACCCTCCGACCGACCAGCTGACGTCAGACCTTACCCTCCGACCGACCAGCTGCCGTCAGACCTTACCGTCCGACCGACCAGCTGCCGTCAGACTTTACCCTCCGACCGACCAGCTGCCGTCAGACCTTACCGTCCGACCGACCAGCTGCCGTCAGACCTTACCGTCCGACCGACCAGCTGCCGTCAGACTTTACCCTCCGACCGACCAGCTGCCGTCAGACCTTACTGTCCGACCGACCAGCTGCCGTCAGACCTTACCCTCCGACCGACCAGCTGCCGTCAGACCTTACCGTCCGACCGACCAGCTGCCGTCAGACCTTACCGTCCGACCGACCAGCTGCCGTCAGACCTTACCCTCCGACCGACCAGCTGCCGTCAGACCTTACCGTCCGACCGACCAGCTGCCGTCAGACCTTACCGTCCGACCGACCAGCTGCCGTCAGACCTTACCGTCCGACCGACAGCTGCCGTCAGACCTTACCCTCCGACCGACCAGCTGCCGTCAGACCTTACCCTCCGACCGACCAGCTGCCGTCAGACCTTACCTCCGACCGACCAGCTGCCGTCAGACCTTACCCTCCGACCGATCAGCTGTCGTCAGACCTTACCCTCCGACCGACCAGCTGCCGTCAGACCTTACCGTCCGACCGACCAGCTGCCGTCAGACCTTACCGTCCGACCGACCAGCTGCCGTCAGACCTTACCGTCCGACCGAACAGCTGCCGTCAGACCTTACCCTCCGACCGACCAGCTGCCGTCAGACCTTACCGTCCGACCGACCAGCTGCCGTCAGGCCTTACCCTCCGACCGACCAGCTGCCGTCAGACCTTACCGTCCGACCGACCAGCTGCCGTCAGACCTTACCGTCCGACCGACCAGCTGCCGTCAGACCTTACCGTCCGACCGACCAGCTGCCGTCAGACCTTACCGTCCGACCGACCAGCTGCCGTCAGACCTTACCCTCCGACCGACCAGCTGCCGTCAGACTTTACCGTCCGACCGACCAGCTGCCGTCAGACCTTACCGTCCGACCGACCAGCTGCCGTCAGACCTTACCGTCCGACCGACCAGCTGCCGTCAGGCCTTACCCTCCGACCGACCAGCTGCCGTCAGACCTTACCGTCCGACCGACCAGCTGCCGTCAGACCTTACCGTCCGACCGACCAGCTGCCGTCAGGCCTTACCCTCCGACCGACCAGCTGCCGTCAGACCTTACCGTCCGACCGACCAGCTGCCGTCAGACCTTATCGTCCGACCGACCAGCTGCCGTCAGACCTTACCGTCCGACCGACCAGCTGCCGTCAGACCTTATCGTCCGACCGACCAGCTGCCGTCAGACCTTACCGTCCGACCGACCAGCTGCCGTCAGACCTTATCGTCCGACCGACCAGCTGCCGTCAGACCTTACCGTCCGACCGACCAGCTGCCGTCAGACCTTATCGTCCGACCGACCAGCTGCCGTCAGACCTTACCGTCCGACCGACCAGCTGCCGTCAGACCTTACCGTCCGACCGACCAGCTGCCCGTCAGGCCTTACCCTCCGACCGACCAGCTGCCGTCAGACCTTATCGTCCGACCGACCAGCTGCCGTCAGACCTTACCGTCCGACCGACCAGCTGCCGTCAGACCTTACCGTCCGACCGACCAGCTGCCGTCAGACCTTACCGTCCGACCGACCAGCTGCCGTCAGACCTTACCGTCCGACCGACCAGCTGCCGTCAGACCTTACCCTCCGACCGACCAGCTGCCGTCAGACTTTACCGTCCGACCGACCAGCTGCCGTCAGACCTTACCGTCCGACCGACCAGCTGCCGTCAGACCTTACCGTCCGACCGACCAGCTGCCGTCAGGCCTTACCCTCCGACCGACCAGCTGCCGTCAGACCTTACCGTCCGACCGACCAGCTGCCGTCAGACCTTACCGTCCGACCGACCAGCTGCCGTCAGGCCTTACCCTCCGACCGACCAGCTGCCGTCAGACCTTACCGTCCGACCGACCAGCTGCCGTCAGACCTTATCGTCCGACCGACCAGCTGCCGTCAGACCTTACCGTCCGACCGACCAGCTGCCGTCAGACCTTATCGTCCGACCGACCAGCTGCCGTCAGACCTTACCGTCCGACCGACCAGCTGCCGTCAGACCTTATCGTCCGACCGACCAGCTGCCGTCAGACCTTACCGTCCGACCGACCAGCTGCCGTCAGACCTTATCGTCCGACCGACCAGCTGCCGTCAGACCTTACCGTCCGACCGACCAGCTGCCGTCAGACCTTACCGTCCGACCGACCAGCTGCCGTCAGGCCTTACCCTCCGACCGACCAGCTGCCGTCAGACCTTATCGTCCGACCGACCAGCTGCCGTCAGACCTTACCGTCCGACCGACCAGCTGCCGTCAGACCTTACCGTCCGACCGACCAGCTGCCGTCAGACCTTACCGTCCGACCGACCAGCTGCCGTCAGACCTTACCGTCCGACCGACCAGCTGCCGTCAGACCTTACCGTCCGACCGACCAGCTGCCGTCAGACCTTACCGTCCGACCGACCAGCTGCCGTCAGACCTTACCCTCCGACCGACCAGCTGCCGTCAGACCTTACCCTCCGACCGACCAGCTGCCGTCAGACTTTACCGTCCGACCGACCAGCTGCCGTCAGACTTTACCGTCCGACCGACCAGCTGCCGTCAGACCTTACCGTCCGACCGACCAGCTGCCGTCAGACCTTACCGTCCGACCGACCAGCTGCCGTCAGACCTTACCGTCCGACCGATCAGCTGTCGTCAGACCTTACCGTCCGACCGACCAGCTGCCGTCAGACCTTACCGTCCGACCGACCAGCTGCCGTCCAGACCTTACCGTCCGACCGACCAGCTGCCGTCAGACCTTACCGTCCGACCGATCAGCTGTCGTCAGACCTTACCGTCCGACCGACCAGCTGCCGTCAGACCTTACCGTCCGACCGACCAGCTGCCGTCAGACCTTACCGTCCGACCGACCAGCTGCCGTCAGACCTTACCGTCCGACCGACCAGCTGCCGTCAGACCTTACCGTCCGACCGACCAGCTGCCGTCAGACCTTACCGTCCGACCGACCAGCTGCCGTCAGACCTTACCGTCCGACCGACCAGCTGCCGTCAGACCTTACCGTCCGACCGATCAGCTGTCGTCAGACCTTACCGTCCGACCGACCAGCTGCCGTCAGACCTTACCGTCCGACCGACCAGCTGCCGTCAGACCTTACCGTCCGACCGACCAGCTGCCGTCAGACCTTACCGTCCGACCGACCAGCTGCCGTCAGACCTTACCGTCCGACCGACCAGCTGCCGTCAGACTTTACCGTCCGACCGACCAGCTGCCGTCAGACCTTACCTTCCGACCGACCAGCTGCCGTCAGACCTTACCGTCCGACCGACCAGCTGCCGTCAGACTTTACCGTCCGACCGACCAGCTGCCGTCAGACCTTACCGTCCGACCGACCAGCTGCCGTCAGACCTTACCGTCCGACCGACCAGCTGTCGTCAGACCTTACCGTCCGACCGACCAGCTGCCGTCAGACTTTACCGTCCGACCGACCAGCTGCCGTCAGACCTTACCGTCCGACCGACCAGCTGCCGTCAGACCTTACCGTCCGACCGACCAGCTGCCGTCAGACCTTACCGTCCGACCAACCAGCTGCCGTCAGACCTTACCGTCCGACCGACCAGCTGCCGTCAGACTTTACCGTCCGACCGACCAGCTGCCGTCAGACTTTACCGTCCGACCGACCAGCTGCCGTCAGACCTTACCCTCCGACCGACCAGCTGCCGTCAGACCTTACCCTCCGACCGACCAGCTGCCGTCAGACCTTACCGTCCGACCGACCAGCTGCCGTCAGACCTTACCGTCCGACCGACCAGCTGCCGTCAGACCTTACCGTCCGACCGATCAGCTGCCGTCAGACCTTACCGTCCGACCGACCAGCTGCCGTCAGACTTTACCGTCCGACCGACCAGCTGCCGTCAGACCTTACCGTCCGACCGACCAGCTGCCGTCAGACCTTACCCTCCGACCGACCAGCTGCCGTCAGACTTCACCGTCCGACCGACCAGCTGCCGTCAGACTTTACCGTCCGACCGACCAGCTGCCGTCAGACCTTACCCTCCGACCGACCAGCTGCCGTCAGACCTTACCCTCCGACCGACCAGCTGCCGTCAGACCTTACCGTCCGACCGACCAGCTGCCGTCAGACCTTACCCTCCGACCGACCAGCTGCCGTCAGACCTTACCGTCCGACCGACCAGCTGCCGTCAGACCTTACCGTCCGACCGACCAGCTGTCGTCAGACCTTACCGTCCGACCGATCAGCTGTCGTCAGACCTTACCGTCCGACCGACCAGCTGCCGTCAGACCTTACCGTCCGACCGACCAGCTGCCGTCAGACCTTACCGTCCGACCGACCAGCTGCCGTCAGACCTTACCCTCCGACCGACCAGCTGCCGTCAGACTTTACCGTCCGACCGACCAGCTGCCGTCAGACCTTACCGTCCGACCGACCAGCTGCCGTCAGACCTTACCCTCCGACCGACCAGCTGCCGTCAGACTTTACCGTCCGACCGACCAGCTGCCGTCAGACCTTACCGTCCGACCGACCAGCTGCCGTCAGACCTTACCCTCCGACCGACCAGCTGCCGTCAGACTTTACCGTCCGACCGACCAGCTGCCGTCAGACCTTACCCTCCGACCGACCAGCTGCCGTCAGACTTTACCGTCCGACCGACCAGCTGCCGTCAGACTTTACCGTCCGACCGACCAGCTGACGTCAGACTTTACCGTCCGACCGACCAGCTGCCGTCAGACTTTACCGTCCGACCGACCAGCTGCCGTCAGACCTTACCCTCCGACCGACCAGCTGCCGTCAGACTTTACCGTCCGACCGACCAGCTGCCGTCAGACTTTACCGTCCGACCGACCAGCTGCCGTCAGACTTTACCGTCCGACCGACCAGCTGCCGTCAGACCTTACCCTCCGACCGACCAGCTGCCGTCAGACTTTACCGTCCGACCGACCAGCTGCCGTCAGACTTTACCGTCCGACCGACCAGCTGCCGTCAGACTTTACCGTCCGACCGACCAGCTGCCGTCAGACCTTACCGTCCGACCGACCAGCTGCCGTCAGACCTTACCGTCCGACCGACCAGCTGCCGTCAGACTTTACCGTCCGACCGACCAGCTGCCGTCAGACCTTACCGTCCGACCGACCAGCTGCCGTCAGACCTTACCGTCCGACCGACCAGCTGTCGTCAGACCTTACCGTCCGACCGACCAGCTGACGTCAGGCCTTACCGTCCGACCGACCAGCTGCCGTCAGACCTTACCCTCCGACCGACCAGCTGCCGTCAGACTTTACCGTCCGACCGACCAGCTGCCGTCAGACTTTATCGTCCGACCGACCAGCTGCCGTCAGACTTTACCGTCCGACCGACCAGCTGCCGTCAGACTTTACCGTCCGACCGACCAGCTGCCGTCAGACCTTACCGTCCGACCGACCAGCTGCCGTCAGACCTTACCGTCCGACCGACCAGCTGCCGTCAGACCTTACCGTCCGACCGACCAGCTGACGTCAGGCCTTACCGTCCGACCGACCAGCTGCCGTCAGACCTTACCGTCCGACCGACCAGCTGCCGTCAGACTTCACCGTCCGACCGACCAGCTGCCGTCAGACCTTACCTTCCGACCGACCAGCTGCCGTCAGACCTTACCCTCCGACCGACCAGCTGCCGTCAGACCTTACATTATCGTCCGACCGACCAGCTGCCGTCAGACTTTATTGTCCGACCGACCAGCTGCCGTCAGACCTTACCGTCCGACCGACCAGCTGTCGTCAGACCTTACCGTCCGACCGATCAGCTGTCGTCAGACCTTACCTTCCGACCGACCAGCTGCCGTCAGACCTTACCGTCCGACCGACCAGCTGACGTCAGACCTTACCTTCCGACCGACCAGCTGCCGTCAGACCTTACCGTCCGACCGACCAGCTGACGTCAGACCTTACCTTCCGACCGACCAGCTGCCGTCAGACCTTACCGTCCGACCGACCAGCTGCCGTCAGACCTTACCGTCCGACCGACCAGCTGCCGTCAGACCTTACCGATATGCTATTTGGCTAATGGCTACCATCTTCTTTGCAGTCGTTCTTCACTGTTTTCCCTTGCATCGCATGAAATGATTCTGGGTTGTAAAAATACGCCGAGCTTCTCATGAAATGAAATGCCCGAGTCAGAATCTGTAACCAATGCAGGTATAAGCAGATGCCATGCCGGGTGATGGAAAAATGAATGTATTAACGGATCAAAACTCGGAATATATGCTTATATTTTATAATTATGTTATGAAGCATAAAGTTATACAACAGCTTGGCATCAAACACAAGCACAGGACAATATCGTTTATTTTTATTTTTCAGATAACTTAATACAATGATTCACACATTTATGTTGCCCAATGTGTCATGGGAACATAGCAGAAAATGAAATTATAAATAATATTTCGGAAGACATCTCATGAACATGTAGTAGCCAGTATCGTGAAAATCTCCTTTGTTAATATTTCCACCCGCACGACTGGTTATTGATTTGATACTGATTGAATCGATTGGAATCGTTCAATAAACACTCCTTGAATCAAAAGATAATTGATTCACCACCAGATCTTTTGATTCATGAATCGTGATGGAATCAAAACCCGCATCAAATCAAGGCTGATTGAATCAAAAGATTTAATGATTCTTCACGATTCAAGTACACTGGTAAATTGTGCAAATGCATGCAGTCCCAGTGGCTACATTCAGTTATACTGAAATAGTATTTTTGTAACAATGTTTTAATGATTACATATAGGCATGTTTCCATTTGTATTGATCTGACATAAATTCACCACATATATTTAAATGTTGAATCAAACGTGAATCGATTAAAATATTTGTTTTGATTCTTTGAATTGGAAACAATCAATTCTTAAAAATTGTACTCGTGAATCGAACGGTGATTGAGTCATTCAGATTCCAAAATGAATCATGATTGAATCGTTCAAAAAAAGTTGAATAAATAACCAGTCTGCGGCGTACACCAACACTGCTGGCATTGGTGTTGGGCAGTTAATAATATCGATATATAAAACCAGTAAAACGCCTTTTTTGGGCGATCACCGAGCGGGCGCGCACTGGTAAAGCTAAAACAGCTTTGAAATATGAAACGGTACGGGAGCACACGTGGTAGTAACACATAGTCCTTTTAGTCCTTTTAGTCCCCATACAAATATCAGGCCTCCATGCATGCCAACATACAAATTAAGTTTTATTAAATTCTACATGATCTCCATTCTCGAATTCGCCAAAGTACGTCCGGAATACGTCCTCGGAGTACATCCTGAGCGCTGCATGTTTCATCGTATCAAAAACGAATGCTTAGATAAATAAAACCATTTTTGATCAATAATTATTTGTGTTCATTTTGACGTCTGCGGGTGCCACGCGCTGTGGTACCACCCCTATCAGAACGCACTATAACAAAATTAAAATTTATTTGATGGTCCTATCCAATGGTGAAAACCCGATCTCAATCGGAGCAGTGGTTGCAAAGTGATTAGCTTCCGAAAAACGTCTGTATGGCCGGGTCGGGCCGGGTCGGGCCGGAGCAGGGGGCGCGGGTTTGAGGCATCGAAAGAAAGTCGTGCCAGCTGATGTTTGGTCCTCCGATTCCGGAGATACCGAATAGCAAAGAGTTAAAGGAAATAGTTAACCTTCAACATGGGGGTTTGAACTGAAATAGCAGTTTTGTATCCCGTGTTGAGAAATCCTTATCTGCAACTTTTCTTGGCTGAAAAGACTCTCCAGCCAAAGATATTTGACTTTTTGACGAAGGAATGCGGCGCATATATGATGTACCGTACCGTCTGAAAGTCCCAGCACAGCCAGGGAGCATGTGCAGACCAATAACGCACACCTTAAAGGGAATAGTTCACCTTTAACATGGGGTTTTGGACTGAGATAGCAGATTTGTAGAGCAGATCTAAAAATGGTTTGTGGTGAAAGAATTACCTCTCTACGTTAAGTAATTTCGACACAGGACTAGTGGGCCCGATTTCAATCCCGCTGTTCCGGGCCACGATCTGGGAATGAACGCTCGCCGCCGCGCGGCCGGAGGCAGGTACACTCTCTGGCACGTAGTCTCTGGTCACGACGCCTCGTTAATATCCGCTCAGCCGCCCGGGCGGCGCAGCGGCCCCTTATCAGAGACTGTACTTGGCGTCAGGCGGAGCGGGGCGGAGCGGGGCGGAGCCAGAACGCCAGCTGCTATCGTACGATTTCTCGTGAAATAGAAAGAGAAACTTACTTCTTTCTCCACATATATCCATCAGTTGTCCAAACCAAAGTCATATTCATAGTTTTGAGCTCAAGATGCACCTAATGGTTGAACTTCAAGACAACTTTCAAGGCGACTTATTCCCTTTAAATGAAATAGTTCACCTTCAACATGGGATTTTGAACTGAAATAGCAGTTTTGTAGCTTGTGTTGAGAAATCCTTATCTGCAACTTTTCTTGGCTGAAAAGACTCTCCAGCCGAAGATATTTGACTTTTTGGCGAAAGAATGCGGCGCATATATGATATACCGTACCGTCTGAGAGTGCCAGCACTGGTCTGAGCATGCGCAGACCAATAACGCACACCATAACATTAGTAATTTACGACCTTCTGTCCTGAATTGGCGCGATGTAGGACCATTTTTGAAAAGAAAAAAAGAAACTGTATTAAAAAATATAATAAAATCGTGTTCTGAAATTTTCCCGAAGGTGAGCTATTTCCTTTAAAACTAATAATTTACAACCTTCTGTCCTGAATTGGCGCGATGTAGGACCATTTTTGAAGAAAGAAAAAACTGTATTACAAAATATAATAAAATCGTGTTCTGAAAAATTTCCCGAAGGTGAACTATTTCCTTTAAAGGGAATAGTTCACCTTCAACATGATATTTTGAACTGAAATAGCAGTTTTGTAGCCCGTGTTGAGAAATCTTTATCTGCAACTTTTCTTGGCTGAAAAGACTCTCCAGCCGAAGATATTTGACTTTTTGGCGAAGGAATGCGGCGCATATATGATATACCGTACCGTCTGAGAGTGCCAGCACTGGTCTGAGCATGCGCAGACCAATAACGCACACCATAACATTAATAATTTACGACCTTCTGTGTTTGAATTGGCGCGATGTAAGACCATTTTTGAAAAGAAAAAAAGAAACTGAATTAAAAAATATAATAAAATCGTGTTCTGAAGAAGAAAAAAATCCGAAGGTGAACTATTTAGTTCACCTTCGGAAAATGTATCAGAACATGATTTTATTATATTGTTTAATACAGTTTCTTTTTTCTTTTCAAAAATGGTCCTACATCGCGCCAATTCAGGACAGAAGGTCGTAAATTATTAAGTTTATGGTGTGCGTTATTGGTCTGCGCATGCTCCGTGCAGTGCTGGTACTTTCAGATGGTACGGTATATCATATATGCGCCGCATTTCTTCGCCAAAAAGTCAAATATCTTCGGCTGGAGAGTCTTTTCAGACAAGAATAGTTGCAGATAGGGATTTCTCAACACGGGCTACAAAACTGCTATTTCAGTTAAAAACCCCATGTAGAAGGTGAACTGTTTCCTTTAAGCAAATGAATGAAGCCTACCTAGTTATGGAGCATATTTTAGAAAAACGAACGCATCTATGATCATGTATATTCATGTATACTCGACTGAAACTGTATAGTATTTGCGTACGCCTGCACGCGCGTGCTAGCAAACGCGTGTACGTGCGTGCGTGCGTGCGTGCGTGCGTGCGTGCGCGCGCGTATGTTTTCCCGTGATCTAGTGCTGGTAAAGTATTTGAGACGAAACGCGCTCACCTGATTAGAATGATACCTCTGTGTAGTGTTACCGTTGGGTTGGCTATCATACGCCAACGCATTTACGTTTCGGTTCTTCACATTTCAGACTTTAATGACGTGGATATAACGACCACGCCGGTGTACGACTGTGAGGGCAAGCCCGACGGCCTTCACCCGGACCCGGATAACTGCCACAACTTCTTCGAGTGCTCCGACGGCCGCTCACTCTTCTTCCGCTGCCCGCCTGGCACCGCCTTCAACGACGCAGGGCACGCCTGCGATTTTGAGGACAACGTTCCCTTGTGTAACCCCTGAAGAGCATAAGCCAATCGAAGACAATGAGATGTGGAAGGTCAAAGACGAGGTAGGCGATGGCGATGAGACATGTGATTGTGGTGGAGGGCTTATTTAATTATTATGGCGTTACTTGCGGTAGGAGAATGGTCGTAGCAGAGGTCGGTCACCAATTTCAGTACTGTGAGGCAGTGACGCGCTGACATATAATGTAATATACCATAAGACAAAAACGGTGACTTTGTACGTCCATGAAGACAGCAACCTATTCGTATCCGTATTCCGATACGTATTCAAAGTGACTCCGATTTCGCCCAAATTTGCACACGACAGACCCAATGCCGTCAGTACACACTACACAGTCTATGAAGTTATACGGGAATATGGGAAACGGTTTGACCTAAAGAGGTCACAAAAGGTCAAAAAGGTAAAATACGCGGTACCCCATAACTTTTCACCTAACTGACTTAAAGAAACATTTCCTGCTTCAAAAATACTCAAAACAGGGTGAAGATCATGCACGAACCAAGATTGGACTCTCCCGGGTCACTGTTTGACCTCAGGTAAAAAAAATTGTTCTTCAATGGGTGATAACTATTTGCGCGGTACCCTATAAAAAGTACCCTATATCTCAGAAAACGCACTTATATATGCAATTGAGCACAGGAGCACAACACCATCCACCATCCGCAACATCCACCATTGAGCACGACACCATCCGCAAGTAACCATAGTGTATGCACAACACAACATATGGCCTTACTCTGCTACCGTCTGACCTTAGGTCACACAAACACGTGCAAAATACGGGTTTGGCCAAAAAACGCAGTACCGCATAACTCCTACAGTAATTCATTTAATCAGGCAGGAGCTCTCTACTGGAACTGGTCACTTGGCTTCGTCAGGTCAACAGAGTCTGAGTTTGAGCCATCTGATTTAAACAAAGTTAAAGAGCTTAAAGGAAATAGTTCACCTTCTGATTTTTTTTCTCTTCAGAACACGATTTTATTATATTTTTTTAATAGTTTCTTTTTTTCTTTTTAAAAATGGTCCTACATCGCGCCAATTCAGGACAGAAGGTTGTAAATTATTTATTTTATGGTGTGCGTTATTGGTCTGCGCATGCTCCATGGCAGTGCTGGCACTTTCAGACGGTACGGTATATCATATATGCGCCGTATTCCTTCGCCAAAAAGTCAACATCTTCGGCTGGAGTCTTTTCAGACAAGAAAAGTTCCAGATAAGGATTTCTCAACACGGGCTACAAAACTGCTTTTTCAGTTCAAAACCCATGTTGAAGGTGAACTATTTCCTTTAAGCGCTATTTTCGAAGTTATAATCCCCGTTTCAAGTTAAAGGAAATAGTTCACCTTCAACATGGGTTTTGAACTGAAAAAGCAGTTTTGTAGCCCGTGTTGAGAAATCCATATCTGGAACTTTTCTTGTCTGAAAAGACTAGGCCGAAGATGTTTGACTTTTTGGCGAAGGAATACGGCGTATATATGATATACCGTACCGTCTGAAAGTGCCAGCACTGCCATGGAGCATGCGCAGACCAATAACGCACACCATAACATCAATAATTTACAACCTTTTGTCCTGAATTGGCGCGATGTAGGACCATTTTTAAATAGAAAAAAAGAAACTGTATTAAAAAATATAATAAAATCGTGTTCTGAAGAAAAAAATCCGAAGGTGAACTATTTCCTTTAAGACAGTCTTGAAATGGGCTTTGAGATTAACTGAGATTTGGGTAAAGTTCTTGTTCCCCTACTCGGAGGAGTCGAGATATTGTATGGCGAACCATACCTCCTGCTGTTCACACTTACATTGTCAGAGCGTTGGAGGGCTGGTGTCGGCCAGGAGCTCACTGCTGGAACTGGTGCCTATGGTCTCTCAGTCACCTATACGGGTCACATATACGGGTGATATCCCCATCGAAGGGAAGGGGAGGCGTGTAATATGGCCCGCGCGGATGCTCCATATCGTTGATGGTAGATACCGGAACCCCCATATGCCGCCGCTTCAGGTACCCTCGCGATGACAGAGACAAAAATAATAATCAGGCGCAATTCGGCAGCTACTCTTCTACACAAACGAGACAATGCCATGTGACAATCACTTTTTCGTCGCACCGCTAAAATCAAACTGCTGCACCCGCCACCCAGAGGGGACAATAACCCATTACTACCACATCGTCGGATTATTTCAATGCCCGGGTCACGTCCCGTGACTGGCGTTCTTCGCCGAGCTGCTGTAGTATGGCGCGTCCCAGCGGCGGTGCTTGAAGTAATATCACTTCGATGCATATATTTATCTAGCACGACTGGCGGTTTTCTATGTGTGCCGCCGCGGCTTGGAATGGTATGGTTTCTGTTCACTGTTAAAACATGATTATCACAACGTCAAGAGTTACCCATCCATACTTTAGATGTTATAAGTCAGTCAGAAATGGAGATATCAGTTTGAAATTTGGTATGGTAGTTGCCTACACACAGACAAATATTTAGAACCCACAGGGTTCTAGAGCTCGTGCCAAAAATGAGAACCCCATGAGTACTACACATACCATTCATAACGTACTTATTCCGATTTTAGGGTACTTCGTTCACACCCGTGGTCCTAACCTCAGTACTTGGTCAAGTACCTTAATGGTCACCACTACCTATACTTCGCCCAGTATCTAAGCCCACTTAGAAGCCTATGGGTACTAGCAATTGCAGTACCCTATAGGTGCGCGTGCCAAAAATGAGAACCCCTGGGGTACTAGCATCACTGAGTACTTCAAGTAGTACCTGAAACAATTCAACAAAAGTACTTGTCGCAGTATGAAACGGGAACTATATATGAGGATGGCACTGCAAAGTGGGGAAAAATATTCAGAAACACGTAACGCGTAAAAACATGCCAAACATTCACGGTAGGCAATGACATTGAAAGTTGCGACACTTGAGGTCCGAGTTAGCTGTAATAGAGATGTTGCGAAATTGCACACTGTAGTAAAGTGTTCATATTTCCCTGAAATGTGGCGAATTAAACTCGTAGGCAACTCCTAGGTACTCATTTGAGTTTGTCATACTTCAATTATCGAAGATGTCTGTTTATTAATGAACACCCTGAAAACGCCAGCACAATGTGAATATACAGAGGATACGCACAACAAACCGGCATCAGTCCCACAGTGCCTATAACACGGCACAGTACATGCCAGCAACGGTAAAAACCAAAACAAGACGTGTCTTCCAAATGTTCAACGGTTCAAACAGCCGTTCTTGAAAGCACAACGGTTCAAACAGCCGTTCCTGAAAGCACATCACTGCACCCGTTCAGCTCACTCCCGCGGGCTTTGTATTACATGGTGAGCATCTTTCACCGAAAACAAATGTGGCTTCAAGTGGTTGAACGGTTCAACGGAACGGTTCGACGGTTCAAACAGCCGTAGGTACTTGAAAGCATCACTGCACCCGTTCAGCTCACTCCCGCTTTGTATTAAACGGTGAGCATCTTTCACCGAAGAAAAAAAAAATGTGGCTTCCACTGGTTGAACGGTTCAACGGAACGGTTCGACGGTTCAAACAGCCGTACTTGAAAAGCATCACTGCACCCGTTCAGCTCACTCCCGCAGGCTTTGTATAAAGGTGAGGACCTTCCGCGGCACTTTCGTGCCGTTATCGATGTGCAGGACGTACCTTTCAATATATATCAGGTACGCACGGTGCTGTTTAGGGTACTTCACATGGAAAATCATGTGGCACAGTCAGGGCCACGACGGCCTCTTCCTCGCGGTTGAATGTGGCCACCTGCTGTCCCTCTATGATGAGGACGTGTGGGCTGCAGCCCACGAGTTGCGGGTGAGGACTGGCTCTGGCTGGCGGCTCTTCTGGTATGAGGTCCTCCGCCACAAGCAGGCGACGAACCTGCAGTGGTGTGACTTCTGAAAGGGAAAGAAGTAAACTGTTACCAAAAGTATATCTTCAGGACACTAAAAGGAGATAATAAACACTCAACTCAATTATAAATGGTCGCATGGATAACGATTCCCTTCAAACCATTCTTACGAGGTATAGGAAGCTTTTGATCATCACAATGATTTTATCAGCATGGTTGAATAGATTGACTATTACAATTCAGATTTCCAACCTGAACACGATGACATCATACATCGTAGTGTGCACCGACTCCCTTTCGGCCCTATTTTCCTTGCACCTATATGCACCGATGCGTTATGCGATATATGAAAATGTGTCAATGCGATTGCGGCGGTGCTGGTATAGCTACGGTATGTGATTTACGATACGGACCTGTCCTCCCAAGCCCTTATGGCGCGGGCCCGGCCGCCACTCGGTGGCAGGGCAAGGTCATCGGGCTATAGTGGGCAAGGGTCGGCCCGGCGGCGATGTGTGAGACCACCAGATCGAGGGAGGTGGGAGGCGCGGCCCTGGCTGAGGGACGTGGCCGTTGAGGCCCGTCTCCACCATACCCTCTACCATGGATCGACTCCTCCACTGTCCACTTCCACCTGGACCTGGGCCGCCAAGCCCGGCGGAACGCCCCGGAGACGGCCCAACGAGCGGTAGCCGAGATGCACCTACGGGAGCTCCCGGCGGACGCTGTATGGATTTAGATGGACGGGTCGGCCGAAACGGGCGTCTCTAACGGCAACGGTGGCGCACTCGTCATCCCCGGACTGGAGAGACGCGGGAGATCCGGGTCTCGACGGGCCGTCTGTGCTCAAGCACGCGCGTGGAGCTCACATCGCTGCTCGCGGCGCTAGAGGCGGCCCCTGAGCTGTTGTTTGATAATTGGGGGTTTTGGTCGCGCCGAATGCTAAGGTCAATTTGCGCCCACGGCCCCTGAGCTGCCGCGCTGCGAGTACCTGCCGGTGGTCACCGGTCTGGATCTCAAGGCGGCGCTGCTGCTGTCTGGAGATGCGGCGGCTCAGACGTCGACGCTGGACGTCCGGTTGTGGGCCCAGCTCCGTCGGCTGGAGTCCTCCGGCTGCACCTCCAGTGGGCACCGGCGCACTGCAGCCTGTCAGAGGACGAGAGCGGACGCCCTGGCCAAGGAGGTTGCCGAGCTCCCTCAGCTGTCAGCGCCGGTCGACGTAAGCACCCTCACCCGTGTCGTCGCGCAGACTACCAGGAGCTGGTAGGCTGGCACCAGTGACAATCAGTGCCGCCACCAGAAAGGCGGCTGTGGACGCGCACCAGCTTCGAGCGGGACACTGGGGGCGCCCGGAGACCTTCACCGCATTGGACGCCGACCCACTGACCAGTGTCAATAATGCAGCGGCACCGACTGCCCAGCGGGTCGGTGTCTAGTCTGCAAGGGAGCGGCGGACACCCCAGCCCACGTCTTGCTGCACTGTCCGTGCCTCCTCGGCCCTCGTCTCCGTGTGCTGGGAAATATTGTCGCCACGGAGCGCGACTAATTATTGACAAAATCTGTTATAGAAGAAGTCAGCTACAGTTTTCAAATTCAGGATGGCCAATCTTCAAAAAAGTTGCAACACATGATCAGAACTCCTAGCCCCTAGCCAGGGTAACAACATAACAATTATATATCCCATCGGTTGAACTATAATCAAGCCACAGTGTGTCCATAAAGTAGTGGTGGGGTTTTAAAGATACTTATTGGAGGAAAAGAGCCACCACACATTTTAATTATATAGGTACTGGTTGAGTCCCTATACAACCATATACAGAAACTTTTGTATGCATTCTTTTGTTTCTATATCATTTTCAGTTAATACTTGTTAACCTCACCCAATATGAGAAACCCTAACATCACCTAGCAAACCCCAATCTAAACCAATTATGGGTTCAGTTAGGTAGTTATGTTTTCAGTTTGTAGCTCGCCAGCCACACAGTTCATGTGGGCCAGCCCCATACTGCTAATTCTACAACTTTGTGAACCTGGGAGTGCTGGAGAGGGTTCCGAGTGATTCTGCCAGAACTGTAGTAGTTTATCTATAATACCTCATTAGATGCAGTTCTCCACCTTTTAAGTTTTTTTAATAGAACACAGCCATTGTTCAACCCTGGTAAATTGCTCTCCAAAGCTATCCTATGCTTTTCGGAAGATCCTTTACATATTCATGTTTTTTCCCATCCTGAAAATCCACCTTCAAAAATACCATATAAAATCATAAGGATCAACATATATGTATATGTAAAGGACTACTTTTCAACGCTACCAACACTTTTCATGCTATTAGTAGCTGTGTTCTTGTACATCTATCCACAATACACGTGTGTATGGCCCCAGGCTATAGAGGTGTTAAGTTTATGGAAGCATATATTATGCTGTCAAAAGATATTTCAATGCTAAATATTATTCAAATATAGACAGAATGAAATAAATATGAACATTGAACTTTCTGAAGAAAAACAGTTTAAAATGTCTTCACTACCATAAACCCAAATGAACACAAGACTGGTATCTCTACTACCAATGGGGACAGAAACCCTTGGGAGTAGAGATGCCAGTCTGGTGTAAAAAGTTTGCTTGAGTGTGCAGTAGCAGGAGTTTTTTTTTTGCTGGGAAACTTCATGGTCTTACTTATTTGTCTTAATATGTAATCAAATAATATTTGGCAATACAAATATATTTGGATACAGCATATTAGTTTCAATAAAATTAGCACCTATGCCCGAGGGCTACAAACATGTGTATTGTATATGGATAGACAAAACCATGGCTAGTGTCAACATGGAGCTGCCATATATCCTACTGATGTTACAATGAATAGAAGCTGCGTTCTTTCCCATCCATCCACAATACACATGTTTAGACTCTCAGGCTATAAAGATGCTAATTTTATGGAAACTGATTATTATTTTCTATCCAAAGATATTCTAATGCTAAATATTATTTAATTAAAGACGGAGACTAAAACATGTATAACCATGAAGTTTCCCCGCCAAAAAAGCTTCAAAATGAATTCACTGTGACCACAAACTCAAGCAAACTATATTTACACAAGACGGCATCTCTACTCCTAAAGATTACTATCCCCATAGGTTGTAGAGATGTTAGTCTTCTGCAATTACTTCACTTGGGTTTCTAGTAGTGAAGTCATTTTTCAGCTATTTTTCATGAAAGGTTTTAAATTTGGGATGATGACGTCATTATTGAGCTATAGACCGCCGCTGATTGGCTGACAACGTGGGATTGGCCGAAAGTGTCTGGTCAGCCAATCAGCGGTGGCACTAGCACTGTCAGATCCAAGGGGGGCAACCAGGTCATGCCCCCCCCCCAAAGCCTGGAAGGGGGGCCAACATGTCTTTTGCTCCCCCCCAAAAAAAAGTTAACAATTTATTGTAAAAATTGACTTTGCAGCAGTCAAAATTCAGCTATCCAGTGAAAAACTGGAAATTTTGGAAAACATGGCTCTTGCCATCAAATCTGGGCTTAAAAAGCTCAACTGGATGAGAAAATAGCAGCCAGCAAGCCGCCAGTCGGAATTGAAGCTCGAACAAACGTTTTTTACATGTAGGAAGAACACTTCATATGGTATCAATTTGGAATCCAATCTACACTATTTCGGCGCAAATGGTTGTCAAAAATGACGCCTTACTTTTGTGGAAATAACTTTTCGGGACGCGTGACAGCGGTGTGTACAAAGTTCACGTGTGATTTTCATGAAGGTCCCAATGCAGTTGCTGGCACTAGGCCCAAATAAAAAAAAATTGATGCGTCAATATTTTGATCCAGCCCAATAGAAATGGTATTAGGGAAAATGACCGATTTAAAAACGGCGATTATGAAGCACTAGAAAACAGTGATGGGATGAATGGCACATGAATCAGTGCATTGTGGCTCATAATACAGTTTCAGCCACCTAGATGTTCAATAATTCTCTTGGAAATTGATGCAATATTGCTTTATAAGTGCATCAATTTTTGTATCCCTTGGCTCACCTGAATATTTTGTTTGAGTCAAATTCAAATCAATGTATCAAAATATTGATGCAGTAACAGCATGGGTGAATAATCTTGTAAACAAAAATACTTTTCCATAATAATTTCATGTAATTACATCACCAAATTCGTTTTATTCACTTACAAAATATAAACTTGAAAATTTAAAAAGGTTATCCTAAGAAAATGACAAACATATTTGATGTAATTTGTTGCCACGTGATGGCGTCTCAATCTTTCCCGAAACAAACCCAAAAAAACTTACGTAAACAGTTTGAGTTGTGACCGAGGTGGATGGAGTAAACAGTTGTGCATCAGATGGTGTGATTATTTTTGTAGACTGACCATTTTCCATAGGGACTAGGTGTTTTTAGTGAAATGTCAATAATTGTGTCAATTTGTGTTATCCTTAAAGGAAATAGTTCACCTTTGAAAATTTGCCCAAACACGATTTCATTATACTTTTTAATACAATTAATTTTTATATTGTCAAAAATGGCCTTATATATCGCGCCGATTCAGGACAGAAGGCCGTACATTATTATTGTTTATCAAAACTATATGCATACTCTCTGAGTCAGAGTCCTGACGTTACGCGAATGTAAAAAAATGGCTCAGCCAATCAGATTCGAAAGTAGTAGCGTAAGGATAGGCTCGCATTAGAGATATGCCAACCGGCGGCCGGCGGTTCGCTTGCTAGTACCAGCTGCAAGCTGATTGGCTGATGGTATAGCCTCTGCCCGGGCTAGATCCAGCACCACATTCTTTCGCCAGCACCGCATTCCTTCGCCAAAAAATCAAATATATTCGGCTGGTCTTTTCAGTCAAGAAAACTTGCAGATAGGGGTTTCCCAACACGGGCTACAAAACAGCTATCTCAGTTTAAAACTAATGTTGAAGGTGAACTATTTCCTTTAAGTACAGTGCCTAATACCTATGACAAGCTCCGCCCACTTCGCATAAAAAAATGACGCGTCAATAACTTAATTTTTTGGACCTAGTGCCCACAACTGAATGGCAATTGTGCAATCAAAATAAAACAAACTATAGGTAGGTACCCAGGTTGAGATAGATATTTCTAGCTCAAACCTGTCAGAAGTATCTGCCCCCCCCCCCTGGATTGTCTCAATAACCTGAAAACTATGATAGATATCAACGTGAGACTTGCAGTACCTTATCCTGCATCAAGTCGAAGTCTTTTCACTAACTCTCAATGAAATTGATGTAGTATTTTGGGAGATAATGACGTTTTAATGACGTCAAGTCATGCCATTTTTGGTGGAAAAACGATAAATGTTTGGAAAATCGTAGAAAATAGAGTTTTGGAGCAAATTGCAAATACAAAACGTCACAAGCAAGTAAATTACATTTTCTTAAAAATGGCCATCTCAGATTTCCGAAATTTTGGGTTTTTGAACCCCAAAAATTAAATAAACTGATTTTTGTTGTGAATTTGAAGTGAATTTCTTAAGCTTAAATACCAAAATAAGGTGACCGGCCCAAATCTGGAGAATAAAATGTGGGTACCTTCTTGCCACAAAAAGTCCCCCCACCCAAAAAAAAACGACGGCTGGATCCGCCAGTGGGCACTAGCCTAGACCCCATTTTGCAAATGGGAAATTAAATTGCTTAAAAAGTTTTGTGGAAAATGACCTTAGTATTTTCTACATTTAAATAACAGCCAAAAATAATGGCTATCTCAATTCAAAACCAATACAAAGGTGAAGTATTCCCTTTAAGGGTGCGTTTCCGAGGTCTGCCTATGGTGAACCTATGGCAAGCTTTCCTGGGCTCTCAGCAGTTCAGTTTTCGCTGGACGTCTATGAAATTACAATATTACGGAGTTCAGTTCCGGAGCTTTCTGTATGGCAAAGTTTTTCATCAAAATATGCAACCATTTGCAACATATTGCACGGCAAAGTTTTTTCAGACCAACTTTCGCAGCGTTTTATGGGGCAAACCTTAAGCACTGCGTGCAAAACAGTGCATGTTTCTTGATCAGCTTGCCACACACTTTATTTTTGTACAAGGATTTATCGATATCACCAGTCATTTTCTTTGCAACGTTGCATGAAGTTTGGCTATGAATTACTCTGGCCACAGACAACGGAGCAAAGAAAACGTTGCATAATGTTTTAGACACATTAGCTCTGTTTCCGAAAATGCTAATAATCAGCTGGAACCATTCCACGTTTTTGAGGTATTCCGAAAAATACCTCGTGTTGCAACTGTTTTCAGTATCCGCATGTAGATGGCACTAGTATCCGCTTTTTGCGTTTCACCCCCGAATCTGGACTGGGCGCCTGAGCCCTGCCCGATTATGAGAACCGCCCGGTACGAGACCGCTTGGGGTGCGGTGAGGCGTGAGCGGAGGGGGAGGGGGCGAGAGCGGGGAGACGGGTGACAAATGGCCTTACGGTCCCGCCTTCTCCAAGGGCGCGCGCTAGACGTCCGATAGAGCAGAGTGCCTCCGGCTGGTGGCCGCGGATGGCAGTGACTATTTTGACGAGTAAACTTTCCCGCAAGTGAATCTCGGATATTCCGGTAGTCTCCATTATCCCGTGTATGTGGCTGTTCAGTTATTTCCTCCATCCTCTTAATCATCATATTATAATTATTAGAATAACAACATCAATCGAAAGCACCTTCATTTGAGATAAAACACAAAAACACTTATACATACACACAGGGGCGCAGCCAGACCTTCAGAAGGGGGGGAGAAGCCCCCCACACCCAAAAAATACCCCTGGATATGAAAAACTCTACGGATTTCGGCCACTTTATTTTGTGAGGCCCCCTTTTTAACATTTTTTCTTCGTCTACTTTTGATGAGCTGGATTGGACCAGGACCCTCAGTAGGCATTGTACTGAGCGCATTACTAATTTTTATTGTTACGTACAGGAGAGAAAACATATCTTAGCCATGACAACAGGTGGGGGTCGACTTTTGAGTGTGGGGACGGCTGAAATGACAACAAATGTACCCCCATTTTGATACGTGTATTTAAGCCTTTGTAGCATTTTTAATGTGGATTTTCATGTTATAGTAGGTAGGTATGTACTTGTTAGTTAGCGCCGCGAAGCGGCGCGAAATTTTTTACGGTTTTGCCTGATAAAACCCAGAAATATAGGCGGTGTGCCTTGTAGAGGATAATAAGCTAAAACTGATATTCATTCAATTCAGCGTTACGACGAACCGATGACGTTGACTATGGTTTCGTTATGACGATGACTACCGATGTGACGCCGCGAAGCGGCGTGAAAATGTTAATTTTAGGTCCTGGAAAACGAAATGTTAATATTGGAACCAGACCGTGAGGTGAGATGGCTTGGGGAGATGGTCCTGGCCTGTTTCGACTATTAGCTCTTCGGTCCAGCAAATTGTGCACCGCTGGAGCAGCTTCCGGGTGCTGATCTCCTCGTCTTTGCGTTCGCGTCGCCTTTTTCGGAACTCGGCCAACTAGCTAAACATGTACCCTGCTTGAAACTTAGAAGTGAATATTGTATGAAGGGAATGGGCCCTGGGGCCAGCAATTACCGCCAAGGAGAGCCTCTGCCAGACACTTAATGCAATTATTTTCCCCATTTTCCAAATTTGTATAAGCAATTGCGAAACTTGTGTCATGCCGCGAAGCGGCGCGAAATTTTCCAGTTTTTGACACCTAGATAGCTGGATTTGTACTGCACTGCAAGGACAATTTTTACGATAAATTGCAATTTTTCCCTCAAAAAGTGTGTGTGTGTGTGTGGGGAGGGGGGGGGGGGGGGTCGACCCTCCACCGCCTTCTAAAAGTGGGGAGAGTTTGCCCAGACCTCTCCCCGACCCTCCCATCGGCGACGCCCCTGGCTGACAAATATTGCAGCACACACTCCTGAGAAGAAAATTGTTTAATTGTTTTGTACTACCATCACCCCCCCCCCCCCCCCCCCCCCCACGAATTCAAAAACGCATCAGACTTATCAAATAACCATTTTGAAACCCAAGAAGACATTGCACCAGATGGGTCAGAGTACAGCACATTACCGCTCATTATAACCGCGTCGACCACGGCTAGCAGGCGCTCCAGCTATAGCAAGCGCTGCAGGCGACGGCTAGCAACCCCTGGGCAGGCTCGAGGGCCCCGTTCACAGACTCAATGGCCCTCTGGATAAGCTTGAGAGGGCCCTGAACAGACTCAATGGCCCCTTGGCAGGCCGAGAGGCCCCTAAGCAGACTCTAATAGCCCCTGTGCAGGTTCGAGAGGCCCCTGAACAGGATCAATGGACCATTGGGAAAGCTCGAGAGGCCCCTGAACAGACTAATGGCCCCTAGGCAGGTTCAAGAGGCCCTTGAACGGACTCAATGGGCCCCTGGGAAAGTTCGAGAGGCCCCTGGGCAGGTTCGAGAGGCCCCTGAACAGACTCAATGGGCCCCTGGGCAAGCTCGGGAGGCCTCTGGGCAGGCTCTAATGGCCCCTGGGCAGGTTCAAGAGGCCCCAAAACAGACTATAATGGGCCCCTGGCCAGGCTCGAGAGGCCACTGGGCAGGTTTGTTGGGCCGTGGGTGGGCTCAATTGGCCCCTGGACAAGTGGACATGCTCTAGAGGCCCCTGGGCATGTTTTTGGGGCCCCTGAGTGGGCTCAATGGGCCCCAGGGCATGCTCGAAAGGTCCCTGGGCATGTTTTTGCACCCTTGAGTGGGCTCAATGGGCCCCTGGACATGCTGGAGAGGTCCCTTTTTGGGCCCCTCGGTGGGCTCAATGGGCCCCTGGACATGCCCAAGAGGCCCCCTGGGCCGGCTTCGAAAGCCCTTCAGTGTCTCTGAGGGCCCTTGACATGCACCAGAGTGACCCTTGCCTGGTTTGAGGGCTCCTCTGTGACTTTTTGAAAGCCATTTAGCTAATGCAAATGGTATCTGGGCCAATCTCGGCGGGGCCCCCTGTGACCCGTAGGGGGGGGGCAATTGCCCCCCTTGCCCCCCCCCCCCCCCCCCCTGGCTGCGCCCCTGCATACACAGAAAATGCTAACATAGAGTTCATTGGCGACAGAGACTCTTCTCCTCTGTGGTATTACCAACCTAACACACGCTGTCGGCGGCCGTAGATGATGCAGTCACCTGGCTGAACTTTGGGCGCTTTGAAAGGAACGATTTCCATTCCCTGTATGGCATACTCCTGCACTTTCTTGGATCCACAATTTCCGGCAGAACGCACTCATGGAAAAACTCCCAAACGCGCTTCAGCTTCTTTTCGAAGAAGTCCTGGTCAAATTATATGCGGTCGCATACTGACTCTGTTGGTGACCATAGAAAAAAGTCGCAGAAGCGAGCGCCAGTGCAGGCCAACTGGCACCGAGCCTGACTATAATATTTGTGTGTCTTTTTGAGACATTTGTTTTTGTCTAGGAAAGTTCCTTTTTCTATGAGATCACACAGATTGGCATTCTCAGCGTTTTTCGGACATTTCACATGGGTGTAATGTATATGGCCTGCAATTAATATAGCCTGCAATTTATATAGCCAGCTAATTTATATAGCAGGCAAGCGTGGTGGATGTGGCGGGCGGTGGCGGGCGGTGGCGGGGCGGTGGCGGGGTGGGCGGTGGCGGGGCGTTGGGCATGGGCGGTGGGCGTGAGCGAGTCATTTTTGATCGTTGTTGTATCTCAAAAAGTTATCTATATTTTAAGTTAATATTTTCAGGATTTCTTAATCTGCCCCAATCCCCATAGCGTACAAACAAAATCACTCAATTCGAATCACTAGAAGTAGGGGTGGGCGTTAATGGGTTAACGTCGATGTCTTGTGTCTTAGTCTTTTGTCGTCAGTTTGTCAGTCATCTCGACACGCGCCACATCCACCGTCGGCAACAAATGTCATAGCGAGTGTGTGTCCGCGGGGTATAGTGTGAACGCGAGGGTACGATCGTGATGCGATAGTCGGACACCAGACTCCAGATGGGGTGCTTGGAGGCCATTAATAACCCTGACACCTAGCGGGTGAAGGAGAAAGTTATACCATGCCACATCCACAAATAGGTGTCAATACAGTCGCGAGAAGCACACCCTTAAGATCCTCCACCAAACCAGCTTCATTTGAGAGTCCAGCACACTTGGAGTGTTCCCATGACGAAAGTGAGTCGGCTCTTCAACATGTTGGATCAATAGGCTCTCTTGTGTTGCAAGTAAGAACGTGTTTGAATGGTGACTCGCTCCCGCCCTGGACATACTGCTGGACCAGTCCAACTCAGGGTAAGTTGAAATCCCCAAGCAGTAGTAGATAATGATTGGTTTCAGCAACATCCTTCATTATCATACATATCTCTATTGTAGATTCTGGACCATTTACTGATGGACTTCCGTATATTCCCACAACTGTTTTTTTTAGCATTCTCTAGCTTAATGGCAATACCCACTGCTTCTGTAACAGTAGTGTGGACCTCTACCTGTTCAACATTACAAACATCTTCAGAAACATATACTGCAATGCCAACAAGACACTGGCCAATAGTGTTCACCCATGACGTCACTGATTGGAAGTGGTTCCAACAGCTGACTGTGCTAATGTTAAAGGCCATAGGGAAGATTTTCTTATCTAGATTGTGGGAGAATGGCATTTGATTATGTGATGACAAGTTGTTTAATGGGTAAGGTGGATTTTCCCTCATTTTTCCCACCTAACAAACTATTTTTTTCAATGACAAACCACCTTGGAATTAGGTTATTTGAGTAGTTATCAGTTCACATTAACACAATCACATGCCTCCAATGACGTACAAATGACTTTCCCCTTGTTCAATCAAATTTGGTAAACCTTGAAAAAATGTCTTATGGAAACAAATGTGACGAAAGACAACCTAAAGTGCATAATAATGTACAAATATTGAGGTTACTCGTCACCTAACACCCTAATATGAACTGAAATCGGTGCCACCAAAACCAAAAGCTCACATTGCTTACGTTTTTGTGAATGTAACACCTGCAACATAACCGCCTCTTAATATTTATACGTCAATTGTGATGTTGCTTGTTTTTACTGAATGCATGTTTTGAGTGATAACAATGAGGAAAAATCCAAATTACCCATAAAACAAGTTTCATCACATAATTGAACGCCATTCTCCCACAATATAGGTAAGAAAATCTTCCCTATGGGCTTTAACATTAGCGCAGTCAGCTGTTGGAACCACTCTCCCCCAGTGACGTCAGAGTGAACAGCTCTATGGTTCACTCTATCATGGCAAAATGACGCATGACACAAGGTAAGGTAAGATGCCGGCCAATGGTTCACTATCACTGCAGAATGGCGCATCTGGCACAATCAAAATACATATGTGGACACAATTTGATGTATGTCAACTTCCTAATGTGAATTGGGCATCATGTTCAACATTGTCAGTAGCACAAAAGTTTGGTGATACAACATGTTTGGCATCAGGACATTTTCCCTACCTCTTGAAACTGGGGGCAGTCGGCAGATCAGACTTCAGAGGGCCATGGGCCATGGCCCTCTGAAGTCTGATCTGCCGACTGCCCCCAGTTTCAAGAGGTAGGGAAACTGTCCTGATGCCAAACATGTTGTATCACCAAACTTTTGTGCTACTGACAATGTTGAACATGATGCCCAATTCACATTAGGAAGTTGACATACATCAAATTGTGTCCACATATGTATTTTGATTGTGCCAGATGATTGTGCTTAACGAGAAAGGCTCTGAAATTTGATTTCACCCTTCAAAGATGTTTTGGTTCTGGCAGAAGTTTTTAACATCATGTCTACAACATTGTATGGAAAGAATTAACTTCATTTGGATAATCTGGCCCTCTCAAAACCCACTGCTAAATCTGCACTTGCTTGCAACACCAGACAGGAGAGATTCACTGTTCAATCAAGCACGAAGAGTTCAAGTTCATGAAGTGTGGAAAACCGCTCACATAACAATAATGATTAGTGCAAATGGATACAATCGGCACAAAATCACGCAAAAACCACATTTACCCACCCTCAAACGGGTTGAACACAGTGCAATTTCACTTCTCCCCTGCACATGCACGTCCGGCTGCATCCGAATTTCTGGCGTTCTGGCGCCCACAAATCAAGCAGAAACATGAAAACGTTGCAGATTCAAACCGCAAGTACACCTTCCATACTTCCTTTCGCGCCAAAACATGCTGAAAAGTTAATTTAGGTTCTACAAGTGTGATGGACATGTACTACAGCAAGGATTAACGATTCCCGCACAGTATTAGCTATTGAGGTGATTCTTCGACAAGTGACGTCAGAGTGCTAAATACAACTGAATACTAAATCAAAATGTCTGGATGCTACTTCAAGCACCATAATCTTTGGCAGCCTGTGGTAGTTTTAGTACTCGTACGGTACTGAAAACATATCACATTTTATTAAGTACCGTTATTGTGCTAGCGTAAGTATACTGTACGTACTTCATAATGTTACCACACATAAAGTACTTCATATACCACCTATAATATTCTTAAACATATTGCAATACTCCGGCAAGTACCAGGAGTTCTAAATATTTTGCTGTGTGTAGGTAGTCGCCTAGGTTTGGTATGGTACATATCTTCCGTGTTTTGTAACATTTTAGAAAATGTTGATTTTGTGATAATTTTTCCCAAAAAAACGTTTTTTTTTTCGTTTTGGGGTCAATTGTTTTTAATCCGAGATAGCCAGTTCGTAGACCTTTCAATTTTCTATCTTTTGGTGTTTCTCGATTGCATTTTGCTTCAAATGTGGCATTTGTACGGCCTGGCAAACTTTAGCTGATTTTAGTGTAAAACTCGTGTGTAGTGACGTCACTAAATTCGCTTTAACTTGAATAAAAAATCGACGAAATTTCTTCATTTTTGCACACGAGACGCAACAATTATGTATAAGAAGGTACATAAAGTCTCACGTTGATAGCGCTATTAGTTTTTCAGCTATTGCGAAAATTCATCAGGGGGCGTTAAACGCCCCCCCCCCCCCAGTCAATGGCGGGTTAAAGGGAAATAATGACCTTTTGATTTTGTTAGCAACAATTTCTTAGGCTACCGCTATGGTTTTAAAATTATTTTATTTAAATTTAAGAATTAAATAAAATTATTCCCAAATTCGAGGTTGTAAGTTTGGGAAAAATACAAAACAAGTACCTTGTGTACTTCATGAAGGTCATTGACAAATTCGCCCTTCCCTACCATTGTTTACATCGATTGCGGCATTTTTGGAGGCTCTGTGACATTTCCGATCAAACTGAGCGCTGCTCGGACACACGCTAGTAGCGCTTTCGTTCTCCATGGCAACCAGGCGTCAGCCAATCAAAAGCCAGAAAGGGAAACGTTCTGGCTTTTCATTGGCTCACGCCTGGTTGCCATGGAGAACGAAAGCGCTACTAGCAACAACTCGCCACAATGGTTAAGTGCGCCGAGAAGCATGACAATGCTTTGTAAACAAATCGCCGACGCTAAATAGGTCGCCGTCGATGTGCATCGATGAGCTTCCGATTTAATTGCCAGTTTTGTGTTATTGTTTGTTAGTTTTTTGGGGAAAAATTATTATTTTTCATGATAATATAAAGCATAGTGTTATATACAGCCACAGACAAATTATACAATACTCCTAATGTTGAAAACAAATGAATTTATTTGCAAAAATTGAGGGTCGCAACCACTAACTATACCGCCGTTGATGTGCATCGATGAGCTTCCGATTTTATTGCCACTTTTTCCAATCGCTGTTAGTTTTAGAAGATCGCTGGGCATATAATCACAACAAGCAGAACGCACAATATATTTTCCACTCCATTACGTAAAAAAACAATACGGGAAAAGCCCGCAGTTTGATGAGGACCAAAAGTACTGGCAAGTACCGGTCGTTAAAAGTGTGGAACGCTTATCAACTTTAACTTGAAATATCTTTCGGTAGGAAAGTTTTCATGCAAAATGTGATGCATTTACAATATATTTTGGTCTCGTCTGGCGATTTCGAGTGCTAACTCCATTTTTGTGGAAAAAGGTCATTATTTCCCTTTAAAGGGAATAGTTCACCTTTAACATGGGGTTTTGGACTGAGATAGCAGATTTGTAGAGCAGATCTAAAAATGGTTTGTGGTGAAAGAATTACCTCTCTACGTTAAGTAATTTCGACACAGGACTAGTGGGCCCGATTTCAATCCCGCTGTTCCGGGCCACGATCTGGGAATGAACGCTCGCCGCCGCGCGGCCGGAGGCAGGTACACTCTCTGGCACGTAGTCTCTGGTCACGACGCCTCGTTAATATCCGCTCAGCCGCCCGGGCGGCGCGGCGGCCCCTTATCAGAGACTGTACTTGGCGTCAGGCGGAGCGGGGCGGAGCGGGGCGGAGCCAGAACGCCAGCTGCTATCGTACGATTTCTCGTGAAATAGAAAGAGAAACTTACTTCTTTCTCCACATATATCCATCAGTTGTCCAAACCAAAGTCATATTCATAGTTTTGAGCTCAAGATGCACCTAATGGTTGAACTTCAAGACAACTTTCAAGGTGACTTATTCCCTTTAAGGAAAATAAATTATACAATAAATCGATAACATAAATTAACTGTTCTTGCCACTTGAATTCGTGGAATTGACCAGGATTTGTGAACAAATAAAACATAACAAAAATTGAAATTAAAAGACACACCAAAATTAAAATTATGACAATAAAGAGGTATTCATGTCTTTTCCATAAAAGGAAATAGTTCACCTTCAACATGGGATTTTGAACTGAAATAGCAGTTTTGTAGCCCGTGTTGAGAAATCCTTATCTGCAACTTTTCTTGGCTGAAAAGACTCTCCAGCCGAAGATATTTGACTTTTTGGCGAAGGAATGCGGCGCATATATGATATACCGTACCGTCTGAGAGTGCCAGCACTGGTCTGAGCATGCGCAGACCAATAACGCACACCATAACATTAATAATTTACGACCTTCTGTCCTGAATTGGCGCGATGTAGGACCATTTTTGAAAAGAAAAAAAGAAACTGTATTAAAAAAATGTAATAAAATCGTGTTCTGAAAAATGTCCCGAAGGTGAACTATTTCCTTTAATAAATGGGATGGAGCAAAACTGAGAAATGCTCGCGAAAAAAAACACCCCATGGTTAAACACCCCATGGTTAAAGAAGTGGATGGCAAACAGCCAATGTGGCACTCGGGCCAGCCGAAATCCGCCCACCCCGTTCCCCGGCCCCGGCTTCACAAAATCAACCCTGCCCTATTCCCCGGTCTGCCGAAGTCCCAGACATGCGGAAGTGCGCCCTGCCCCGCACACTGGCTTGTCCAAATCAGCCTTGTCTCCACCGCCCTATTGGCCCTGAGGGCGGCACCTGGCCTGAGGGCGGCACCTGGTCGGATGGTGACATCTAGTCTAAGGGCGACAGCAAACACCTGGTCTGAGGGTGACATCTAGTCTGAAGGCGGCATCTGGTCTGAGGGCGGCACCTGGCCTGAAGGCAGCATCTAGTCTGAGGGCGGCACCTGACCTGAGGGCGGCACCTGACCTGTGTGTGGCACCTGGCCTGAGGGCGGTACCTGGGTTGAAGGCGGCACCTGGCCTGAAGGCAGCATCTAGTCTGAGGGCGGCACCTGACCTGAGGGCGGCACCTGACCTGAGGGCGGCACCTGACCTGAGGGCGGTACCTGGGTTGAAGGCGGCACCTGGCCTGAAGGCAGCACCTGACCTGAGGGCGGCACCTGACCTGAGTGTGGCACCTGGCCTGAGGGCGGTACCTGGGTTGAAGGCGGCACCTGGCCTGAAGGCAGCATCTAGTCTGAGGGCGGCACCTGACCTGAGGGCGGCACCTGACCTGAGGGCGGTACCTGGGTTGAAGGCGGCACCTGGCCTGAAGGCAGCATCTAGTCTGAGGGCGGCACCTGACCTGAGGGCAGCACCTGGCCTGAGGGCGGTACCTGGGTTGAAGGCGGCACCTGGCCTGAAGGCAGTATCTAGTCTGAGGGCGGCACCTGACCTGAGGGCGGTACCTGGGTTGAAGGCCGCATCTGGCCTGAAGGCAGCATCTAGTCTGAGGTCGGCACCTGACCTGAGGGCGGTACCTGGGTTGAAGGCGGCACCTGGCCTGAAGGCAGCATCTAGTCTGAGGGCGGCACCTGACCTGAGGGCGGCACCTGACCTGAGGGCGGTACCTGGGTTGAAGGCAGCACCTGGCCTGAAGGCAGCACCTAGTGTGAGGGCGGCACCTGACCTGAGGGCGGCACCTGACCTGAGGGCGGCACCTGGGTTGAAGGCGACACCTGGCCTGAAGGCAGCATCTAGTCTGAGGGCGGCACCTGACCTGAGGGCGGCACATGACCTGAGGGCGGTACCTGGGGTGAAGGCGGCACCTGGCCTGAAGGCAGCATCTAGTCTGAGGGCGGCACCTGACCTGAGGGCGGTACCTGGGGTGAAGGCGGCACCTGGCCTGAAGGCAGCATCTAGTCTGAGGGCGGCACCTGACCTGAGGGCGGTACCTGGGGTGAAGGCGGCACCTGGCCTGCAGGCAGCATCTAGTCTGAGGGCGGCACCTGACCTGAGGGTGGTACCTGGGTTGAAGGCGGCACCTGGCCTGAAGGCAGCATCTAGTCTGAGGGCGGCACCTGGCTTGAGGGCGGCACCTGACCTTACCCCCCCCCCCCCCCTCCCCTTAAATACGTTCCTGTGGCTGGCTCCCGAACCCCAGGCTACCCCCCCCCCCCCCCCCCCCCCACACACACACACACACTTAAAGTTTTATGGCGACGCCATTGCCTCCAAAGGCACCCTCCGATACACCTCCGAAGGCTCCTTCCCACATACTGCCGAAGGCACCCATACATACATACATTTACATTTCCGAGTATACATACATTATATTACATACATTTACATACATGGCATACATTTCCGAGTGCGCCTGTCCACATACCTCCAAATGCGCCCTCCGATGCACCTCTGAAGGCGCCATCCCACATAGCTCCAAAAGCGACCTCCGACACACCTTCGAAAGCACCCTCCCACATGCCTCCAAGGGTGCCCTCCCAGATGAATGAGCCCTCCAAAGGGCTCCGATACACCTCTGAAGGCGCTTTCCGACATACCTCTGAAGGCGCCCTCCCACATACCTCTGAAGGCGCCCTCCGATACATCTCCGAGGTCGCCCTCCCAAATAGCCCCAGAGACGCCCTCTGTGAGACCAGAGGCGCCCGGCCTCACAGTCATCGAAGGGCGCCTTTGTATGTATGGAGGGAGGGCGCCCTGAGTCCTGGAATATATGTATCTGAGGGAGCTTTTGGACTATGTGGGAGGGCGCCTTCAGAGGTGTATCGGAGGGCGTCTCCGGAAATGTATTGGAGGACGCCTCCGAAAGTGTATTCTAGGCTGCCTTTGAAAGTATGTGGGAGGGCGCCACCGGAGGGCGCCTTTGGAGCCTGTAGGTATGTGTGAGGGCGCCTTCAAAGTCCAAAGGTGCATCGGTGGGCGCCTTTGGGTGGTATGTATAGGAGGGCGCCTTCAGATATGTATCGGAGGGCACCTTTGGAGGTATATGGGAGGGCGCCTTTGGAGGTATGTTTGAGGGTGTTGGAGTCGTGCCCCACCCACAACTAACCCTGTAACCGCCCCTGCCGGGCAGTCAGTCGGCGGGATCATGCCCGCCGCCGCGCCGGTATCTGGGGCCGCCCCTGCGTGGCAGCCGCCCGGTTGTAGCCCGCGGCGGTGTCGGGCCGGCCGCACGGTGACCGCGGCGTGCAGGCCGGCGGGCCGGGTAGTCTCCGGTCAGAGCCCCACGCACGTGGTCGTGTCTGTACATATTGCATGTTTGCCGTTACTGTGTGAGTCTGATCGGTTAGCCGAGTCCTCCGCTAGGTGGCAGTGCGCCTGCGGGAGAAATAGAGTCTTCTCTGAGTCGCCGACGCGTGTGGAGCTGGCGGCTACTACGGACTCGAACATGGCGCAGCCGGCAGGGTCCGAGGGGATCGACCCCGCCTCAGTGCAACTACCCAGTGACGACGACGAACTCGTGCAGCCGGTAGCGATACCGGCGCCGAGTGTTGCGTCCGCTGCGATGGCGAGAGACGCTAAACCCCACCGACTGGAAGTGACTAGTGACCGCGGTGCTTCGTACCGGCTGTGGCGTCAGCGGTGGGACGATTACGCCATGTTGGCTGGACTGGCTAGCAAGCCACCAGCCCTACAGATGGCGATCCTCCGAACTTGCCTCTCGGATGAGGCAATGACGATCGTGGCGAACTTTGATACGCCAGAGGTGCAGCGGAATGACCTGTCCGCTGTCCTTATGCACCTGGAATGCTACGCCCGCGGCCAGGTAAACGAAGTCATCCAGCGTCGGACGTTCAACATGTGTGAACAACTCGACGGCGAATCATTTGACGACTTCGCCACGCGCTTGCGCGACTTGAGCAGGGACTGCGGATTCTGCGATACCTGCAGAGACTCTCTCATCCGTGACCGGATTGTGGTTGGTCTGCGTGACCCCGCAACGATTAAGCGTCTGTGCGCGGTACAACTCCTGTCGCTGCAACAGGCCACCCAGATTTGCCGCTCAGAAGAGGCTGCCGCCCGTGACGTCACAACCATCACCGGCGGCAACGCGGACGCCATCTCCGCCTGTATCACGCAGCCCAACCGCGGCGGCGCCCACCGCCGGGCCCAGAGCAGCCGCGGCGTCAGATTTCAGTCGCGCAGCCCCACCCCTCCCCGACGCCTGTCGGGGGCCGGTGCACCGCAGACGGGCGTCGCCCCAGCGCTGCCCGCCGCCTGCCGTAACTGCGGCAACCGCCACAGCCGCTCGGCCCGCTGCCCGGCAGCCGACCGTTCATGCTACAACTGCGGTCGGCACGGCCACATCTCCAGATTGTGTCGCAGCCCTCGCCCACCCCACGAGTCGTCGGCCTCCGCCGTTACCCTGGCAACGACCTCCCGTGGATCGGCACCGACAGTTCGAGTGTCCGTGACTGGGCTGCGGACAGCGGTGATGGAAGCGCTGCCGGACACTGGAGCCGACGTGTCCGTCGCTGGTCTGGACTTCGCCCATCGCATTGGAGAGATGAACGACAATCTCCAGCCACCGACGACCCACCCTCGCGCCGTTGACGGACACACGGCCCGTTCTCGTGGCAGTCTGCCAATTCATCTCCGCCTGGGTGACGTCACAGTCTCCGACACGGTGCACATCATTCCAGGGGTGCCCTGCCTCCTGCTCTCATGGAAAACCGCTCGGGCCCTCCGTCTGGTACCGACCGACTATCCACAGCAGATCGCCACCGTGGTTCTCCCAGCCACGCCGCCGCCCGCACGGCGCCGCCGCCGCGCGCCCGAGTCTCCCCCGCGCGGTCTCCGATGTCAGCCGACACTCGATCATCGCGCCGCCCCGCCACGGGCGATAACCGCCGCCGCCGCCGCCGCCGAGCCTGGCCGCGGCCAGCTGGCGCCGACGTCACCGCCGACGCCGCCACCGCCGCCGTCGCTGCCGGCCGCGTCGACGACACATGTGCTGCCCCCTGCCACTGTTCGGCAGACTACAGCGCCACCAACCACCACCGGACATAAAGCCTCGGTCGAGAGCCCGCTCAACGAGTTTCCAGACGTGCTGGACGGTGTCGTCCGGGCGATGCCGGGGGAAAACTTCAAGATCCACCTTCGAGAGAACGCCACTCCATTCGCGGTGCGCGCACCGCGACGCATTCCGCTATCCCTCCGTGAGCCACTCCGTCAGGAGTTGGACAAGCTGGAGCAGGACGGCATCATCACCTCAGTGGTCGAGCCGACCGACTGGTGCGCCCCAATCGTGGTGGCACCCAAGAAAACCGGTGGCATCCGTCTGTGCGTGGATTTATCCAAGCTCAACCAGTCCGTGAAACGGGAGCTGTACCAGTCCAGCACGCCAGCTGAGTGCGTCGCGTCAATCGTGGCATCCGAGGCCCAGTGGTTTAGCGTTTTTGACGCCGCCAAGGGCTACCACCAGTGCCCTCTGGATGAGTCTTCCCGCCATCTGACGACCTTCATCACACCCTTCGGGAGGTATCAGTACCTCCGTGCGCCGTACGGCGTCTCGTCCATCAGCGAACATTACAACAGGCGGATGGATGAGTGCTTCATCGACATGGACGGTGTTCAGCGCGTCGTTGATGACGTCATCATCTACAGCAAGACGAAGTCCGCACACGTCGCCCGGGTCCGCGAGTTCCTGGCTCGATGCCGGGATCGCGGGGTGGCGCTAAACCCGGCGAAGACGCAACACCAGCGGAAGAAAGTCAAGTTCGCCGGCTTTATCGTGGCAGAAGACGGATATCTGCCCGACCCAACGCTCACTAACGCAATCGCAGCGTTCCCAACACCTCAGACGCTGACCGAACTCCGCGGCTTCTTCGGCCTCGTCAACCAGGTGGCCCCGTTCTCAGAGGAGACTGCGGAGCACCTGGAACCGCTGCGTCACCTGTTGAGCACCAAACGAACCTTCGGTTGGGACAGTTGTCACCAGGTGGCGTTCGAAAAGGCGCGGGCGGCGCTATCATCGGTGCGCACGCTCGCCTTTTTCGACCAAACGCGGCCCACTCTGCTGTCGACCGACGCGAGCCGTCTGAAGGGGCTCGGGTTCCTGCTTCAGCAGAAGCAGCTGGATGGCACATGGCGTACAGTCCAGGCCGGCTCCCGGTTCCTGACAGACGCAGAGAGCCGTTACGCCACCATCGAGCTGGAGCTGCTGGCGGTGGCGTGGGGGTGTCACAAGTGCCGCCTCTTCCTCAGTGGGCTCCCCGAGTTCGACGTGCTGACCGACCACCGCCCTCTGGTGCCAATCCTCAACTCCAAGAACCTGGATGAGATTGAAAACCCGCGCCTCCAGCGCCTGCGGCAGAAACTGCTGGTGATGACATTCACTGCTCGGTGGCAGCGCGGCACGGACCATCTGGCAGCCGACGCCCTCTCAAGGTCACCGGTGGACCCGCCGACAGAGGAGGACGAGCTGGCCGAGGACAGATCGGCCACAACCGTCGCCGCAATCATCACAGGCGAGGCGAGCGAACTCTGCACCGACCTCAGGCTGGATGAGGTACGGCGAGCGGCAGACCGGGACGAGGAGGCGCAGATCCTTCTTCAGACCGTGATGGACGGCTTCCCGTCCCAGAAGGCCGACCTTCCCGCGCTCCTGCGGCCATATTGGCCGGTCCACGACCGCCTCGCTGTCGATGACGGACTGGTCGTGTGTGGTTGCCGGCTCGTCATTCCCCGCCCGATGCGCGCAGCCGTCCTCGCCGAGCTGCACGCCAGCCATCAGGGAAAAGAAAAGACGAAGAGTCGAGCCCGCCAGATTGTCTTCTGGCCCAACATGAACAACGATATCGAGAACATCACCAAGGCCTGCCAGCCCTGCCAGAGGGAACTGCCATCGCTGCCGAAAGAGACGCTGCGCACGCACGAGCAGGCCAGCCGCCCATTCCAACACCTCTGCGCCGACTTCTGTCAACACGCCGGCCAATACTTCCTGGTGGCGGTCGACCCTCTCTCCGGGTGGCTCACAGTCTGCCCGGTCGGCCGACACGCCAGTGCCTCGACGCTCATCAGGGAACTCCGTGGCATCTTCTGCCTGGCTGGAGCCCCAGAAGTCCTCTGGTCCGACAATGGTCCCCAGTTCACCTCAGCCGCCTTCCAGGCCTTCCTGAAAAACTGGGCCGTGCTACACCGCACCTCTTCTCCTCACTACGCCCAGTCCAACGGCCGAGCCGAAGCCGCCGTCAAGTTTGCCGCCAAACTCATCCGCCGCTGCTGGCGTGACGGACACATGAACAGCGACAGCTGGGCGCGGGGAATACTGCAGCACCGAAACACGCCTGGCCCCGACGGCAGGTCGCCTGCCCAAATCCTTCTCAACTCACCGGCAAGAGACATGCTACCCGCCCACCGGCGCTCGTTTGCCCCCCAGTGGCAGCGGGCAGCCGACGATGCCGAGCGCGCCGCTGCCGCACGCCAGGAACGCACCCGGACGGCCTACAACCAGCACGCCCGTGACCTGCCTGCTCTCCACATCGGATCGCAAGTCGCCTTGCAGGATCCGGCGACCGGCACCTGGGACCGTCACGGCGTAATCACCGACGTCGGCCCGCATCGGCGTTACTTCATCCGCCTGCCCAGCGGCCGTGTCCTCACCCGCAACAGGCGCCACCTCCGCCAACGATACGCCCACGCCCACCCGGACACTGCTGTCACCGTGCCCCTGCCCGGGCCACCCCTGCCAAGGCCTCCCCTGCCCGGGCCGCCGCCGCCCACCGCCTCTGATGCCGGGCCGGTGCAGCCGCCTCCGCCGCCGCCACTGCAGCCGCCGCCGCTGCAGCCGCTGCCGGCGGCTCCGGTGGCCGGCCCGCCACTCGAAGCACCACGGCGCTCTGAGCGACCCCGCCGCCAGCCAGAGCGCCTTATCGAGCTGATGTAAACAGTAATCGCACCGTACGGTCTTCTTTCTCGTGGTGTTTTATTTTGACCTTATGTTTATGCACGTCACCCGCCGGTTGACTGGTGGGGGGGTGTGTGAGTCTGATCGGTTAGCCGAGTCCTCCGCTAGGTGGCAGTGCGCCTGCGGGAGAAATAGAGTCTTCTCTGAGTCGCCGACGCGTGTGGAGCTGGCGGCTACTACGGACTCGAACAGTTACCTCGAATATAGCTATAAGTTTCTTTACTTGTTTGGCCGGGACTACCACATGGCGCAGCCGGCAGTTAATCTAAATTTAACGTAAGACCCTGCCGGCTGCGCCATGTGGTAGTCCCGGCCAAACAAGTAAAGAAACTTATAGCTATATTCGAGGTAACGGCAAACATGCAATATGTACAGACACGACCACGTGCGTGGGGCTCTGACCGGAGACTACCCGGCCCGCCGGCCTGCACGCCGCGGTCACCGTGCGGCCGGCCCGACACCGCCGCGGGCTACAACCGGGCGGCTGCCACGCAGGGGCGGCCCCAGATACCGGCGCGGCGGCGGGCATGATCCCGCCGACTGACTGCCCGGCAGGGGCGGTTACAGGGTTAGTTGTGGGTGGGGCACGACTCCAACACTATAAGTTTCTTTACTTGTTTGGCCGGGACTACCACAGAGGGCGACTTCAGAGGTGTATGTGTATCAAAGGGCGCCTTTGAAGGCATGTAGGAAAACGTTTTCAGAGGTGTATTGGAGGTCGCCTTCGGAGCTATGTGGGAGGGCGCTTTCAGATGTGTATCGGATGGCGCCTTTGGAAGTATTTGGGGTGGTGCTTTGAAGGTATGTGGGAGAGTGCCTTTGAAAGTATGTGGGAGGGCACATTTAGAGGTGTATCGGAGGGTGCCTTTAGAGGTATGTGGGAGGGCGCCTTCAGGGATGTATCGGAGCGCGCCTTACATTCAGTGGAACGCGCCGCATATTCAGCTGGAGCGCGCCTCGCCTTTCGCTGAATGTTCGCTGAATCGCGAAGGCGCCTTCGGTGCGTGAGGGAGCCTTCAGCGCCCAAGGGGGTGGCATGGTGCAGTGACCCCCCGCCCTAAATACGTCCCTGGTATGAATGAGTGTACATATATCTTCCTACTTATTTGTTTCCTGTTACTTCTTTCACACAAGTACTTTTGCGAGATGATGGTACATCACTACAGCATGTGTCGACATATCTGGCGAGGGCGTATACATTCTAATGCCGCAATCTCCATTCCTGTTCAAAGAATCTGCAAATGATAGTTCCCAAGCAATGCGTCTTTGTTTTGATTTGTTGCTATTTGTGTACTAAACTTTCATTCGTAGTTACAAGCGAAGAACGTTACTGTTTTTTGGCTAAAATCAGTCGGAAATTGCTTTTCCACCGATAAGCCGGTAACGTCTGTAAACTTCGAGGTGTTGATGTGTGGTGGTTTTTTGAAGGCTCTGAATTCAGAGCCTGTTATTATTGATTTTTAAGGTTTGTTAATTATAGTACATATTTTTTCAATTTGATTGAGAAATGAAACTAACCAGCTGTTGATTTATAGATTTACATGCAGACAATAGCAAGAAGACATTTCAATTTGGCTTAATTGAAAGGTAGGTACCTATGTACCTTCAAACAATATTGAATAAACAGTACAAGTTGCAACTGCAGTTGGGATTAAGGTGTAATATCCAGTCACATTAAAATAATATATTGTTTGTGCTGTTAGTAGTGTATTGGTGCTTTTGTGTGTCAGTATTATCTACCTACTACCACACCAGTCTGCAAAATGTGGCAGGAATGTCAATACATTTGGGGCAGCCCAAATCCTGCCCCAATTGGGGCAGGATTTGCTAGATAAAATTTTTCTCCCCAGGCAAATGTGTAATAGTTCAGTAATTCACCTCCCCAGTTAATGGTGTTCTTGAAGTCCCTAATAGCCGGTATGCAAAACGTGGCAGGAACATCAACAAGATATTTGGGGCAGTCCAAATCCTGGTGATTTTTAGCCATAAACCCACCATTAGTTATTAGTTAATTCCTATAATATACCTACCCATTGATAGCAAATATCACATTTAGTAACTATGGATGTCGCAGCTGGGATATTGCCGCTTCCGTCGCCTCGCCTGTCACCGAACTTTGTTTACATGCCAGCTGACGACGACCAACCTTGATGATACGACAAGTATAGACTGTTTACAGCGGCCTGGCTATGACGTCACAGAACTTATTTACGCTTATTATTTGTTAGGTTATTATTTGTTGACATTTTCACTTCTAAAATATACAGTCATTGTTCCAATGACATCATAGACGATCCTTATTTTTCCTGTGTATCTTCCTGTGTCGATAGAGATCTATCTGCATAGATATGGCTACAATCGTGGTGGATGATCAGTTGTGACAGCTTCCGGAAAAATTATTGTTTCAACATTGTTAGGTAAGATGCATTCTAAATAACATAAAAGATACACAATAGTGTCTTAAAAGATGTGTAGTGACCAAATAGTTAAGTTTTGTAACATCTAAAATGCTGTGGGTTTATGGTTGGTATGACCCAAATCCTGCCCCAAATGGGACAGCAAGCTGCCCCATTTGGGGCAGGATTTTTTCCTTTTTTCCTGAGGGGAAATTTTGGTCCTCAGTCAGCAAATACTGTTGACACGTTCACAATCGCGTTTTATCTAGTATGAATTCACTTTTCAGCCAAAAGCTGATGACCAGGGGTGGTCGTAATCACAATCATGTTTTATCTAGTGTGAATCAGTACATTTTTTACTTCTCCCCAAAAAGTCAAAAGCTGCCCCTAAATTTAAAAGTTGCCCCCAAATTTCCAAACCTGCCCCCAAATTTTCAAAAGCTGCCCCAATTTTGATGTGTTGGTGCCAACTAATAGAAGGCCTAATAGAAGAAGGGAGTTGTATTACAACATACAGAAAAGTACCAGTAATACCAAAGCTATGATGTCACCAAAAACGATACTTAATTGAACCTGGCCTAACCTTTACAGCAATTACAGTTGCAGGGACCCATGTTTAGAACACTGCTCGCATTCGCTCGCTGCACTGCAGAACCTACCACGGACCTCCCCCAGACCATCTTGTAGACAGTCAAAGACCCTGTAGCTCAGTTGGAAGAGTGCCAGACTTCTGACCTCACCCAGTAGTGGCAGCCTGGGTTTGAGTCGCCAGGAATTGCTTGATCGGGTGGTCGGGTCAGGGCCTGCGCAACAAGCTATGTTTAGCGTGGGGCCGGACCTCGGAAATCCATCCATTCAAAAACATTCGGACTAAAAAAAAAACTTCAGTCTGTCAACTTCAGAGTACTGTATACTACCTATGTTCGTCCCCACATTGAGTACTGCATACAGGCGGTCGGCCCATACCTTAGGAAGGACATCAAGGTCCTCGAATCTGTCCAGCGTCGAGCAACAAAGCTTGTACGAGGAATCAAGCATTGGACATACGAAGAAAGGCTGAAGAGATTAAATCTGATAAGCATCGAGGACCGACTAAGGAGAGGGGACCTAATCGAGACATACAAGTTGCTGACAAATAAAGTAGCAGTAGACCACACACAATTTTTCAAGCTGTGTGAGGATACTCGGACTAGGGGACACAGCTTGAAGCTGGAAGTTAGAAGATGTAACCTAAAACCTCGCAGAAAGTTCTTCGCAAATCGAGTGGTGACTGCATGGAACCAACTACCAGCAGAGGTCAGCTCAGCCCCTACTGTCAACAGCTTTAAAAATCGTCTCGACCGACATTGGGCTGCAGTACAAAGGCGCTGACCGACAACCACTAGTCCTGACCACTTCCATGATGTGGACCCTGAATAGACCCAGTCTACCTAAAGCCCACTATATAAACCTAAACCTAAATAATATAACGTCAGCTGACTACTCTTCTTATATTAGGGACCTCAAACACCATAAACTGGGGAGGTGAATTACTGAACTAATACCAAATGTTGACCATGGGGGGTCGGGATATCAGCAGAATCACATTTTATCTAGTGTAAATTAGTTCTGAATGGCATGAGTTGACCCAAATAATCTTACCACTGCCCCAGGCAGCAATTTCTGCCCCAAAAAATGCAAAAGCTGCCCCAATTTTGATGTGTTAGTGGCCCAGACTGGTTATTTATTTGACTCTGATTGAATTGATTGGAATCGTTCAATCAAAATCCCTTAAATCAAAGAAGAATTGATTCACCACCAGATTGTTGTATTCATGAATCATGATTAAATCAAAACCCCATAGAAACAAGGCTGATTGAGTCAAAAAGACTGTGCAATGCTATTTCAATGGTGAGTCGAGCGTGATTTAATACAAAAAAAAATTATTTGAACCTGAAAGAATCATTTCTAAAAATGGTTATCCATGAATCAAACAGTGACTGAATCATTCATATTCCAAAATGAATCGTGATTGAATCCTGCCAAAAAGGTGAATCAATAACCAGTCTGGTTGGTGCCAACCCTGCCTGCCCTGACAAGATCTTGTCAAAACCTGCCACGTTTTGCAGACTGGCCACCACAACCACCATGAGCACAAAAAGTGATATTGTCAGGGTCGGTCACAGCCCTGACTTTGGGGGGGGGGGGCAACTTACAAGGGTGGTCAGAAAGGGCCCTTGGTCGGTGTGAGGCCCTTCCACTGATTTTAAATAAAGGGTATTTTCACACATGAGGCTTGTTTTTGTACACTTTTTAGAGCTTTTAAACCCTATGGCTTATGCCAGTCTGAAAGAAGCTTTCAGATGGTCTGAGAGGGTATTTTCAGGCAGTGGGCATTCCAAGACAGATCAACACACTACATTTCAGGTTTTGACGAAAATCTGTTTTCATGGGTAATCTGAGGTGGTTAATCACGGTGGCAAGTTTCAGCTCCATTTCAGCTCCATTGATTTAGTTTAGTTTAGTTTATTTTATTCAAGTAAATGAGCAACAGGCAGCAGTGACCCAATTACAGCTCAAGTCCAAAGTTAAAACACTTCAATTAAACATCACATCAATAACATACACATTGAAACACAACCCTAAAAATCACATCAAAATACAAACCTGAAAATATACATAAACGCACATAACACAGCCCTTAAAATACACATAAAACAACGATTGTAAGAGCTATAAGCAGATATTAAAATGGACACTTTAAAATATCTCACTACCCCAGCTCTAAACACTTGGTAGGATGCCCCGAATGGGTCGAGGTGGTGGAAGAGTTACTGAATTATCGCCACCGTCATTTCCGTGAGGTCACGATGCAAGGCTTTCTTCTAAGCCAATAACACTGCCACCAATTAACCTTCGCCCTGGTGTGGGTCATTTTGACTCTCCCTGGTGTTTTTCGGGAATGGCGGGGAAACGGCGGCATATAGCGCCGCCACAATTGGCATGGCTCTTTGGGCATCAATTACCTACATTGTGTATTTTTTACCTCAGGTCAGCTCAGGTCAGGTTACCATGTCACATCAAATGATCTTACCTGGTTGCGTTCATGACAAAGCCACAGTGGTTGATCAAACTATTTGAAACTCACAGAAGTTAATCAGAGCATAAGTATTGACAATTCGTTTATATTGGATGTTTTATATTAGTGACCTAAGGTCAGGTCCATTTCGTGACCTCCACATTACAAGTCAATGGGAAAATATACAAATGCTTCCTATTCAGAGGATATGACCCTGCATGTATGTATGAGATCAGGCCAATTCTTGCAGTCATATTATTTTTGCTCACTCTTGATGACCCAGGTGTAACTGTTGCTCAGTAACCTATGTAAGGTCAGCTGAAGACATCTGAGGTCACCCGTCACCAGCACTGTTTTGCCAATGACTTTAAAAAAAAAATATGGAGATGTGCGTCGTGCAACTGACATTACTGTGTTTGTCTTGGTGAAATGCATCTCACGACTCACCATATGCAACATGACCTACTGGGTCCACAAATGACTTTGACCTAAGGCCAAATTTTGAACTTGACCCAATCCGGTCATCGAATACGGTTCAAAGTGCCACGACGAGACAAACACAATGGCGTTGAAATTATTGCCCTATCTTCATTAGGTAAAAGTTATGCACAAAAAAACTTATGGAAGAAAGCCAGCATGACCTTTGGTGGCATCAGGAGCATACACTGCTAACATGAGCTAAAATTTGAAGACACTTTCACGATAAAAATGTTCAAGAGCGTTTTATTTATTTTTTCGTTTCTTCCTAGCTATCATGTGTTATGTTCCCGATATATTTGGAGTTTCTGGAGCTAAATCCTAAAGTTTGCAAATTTCACTTTTGATCTCTGTTGACCTCAATATGGACCCGAGGCAAAACATGACCGATGTGACTTCGATTGTTTTGTTGGAACTTTTTAACAACGTTTCTGCGTCCTTCTAACCCTTCTAATATGTGAGTTAGTGGAGTCATGTTGACCCCACCCCACCCCACCCCACCTCACCTCACCTCACAAGGGCGAAATTGTTGCAGAGGCCCACCCGGGCGAAGATTAACTTATTCATATCAAACCAAGTATTTGTAGACCTCTGGTGACCTGACATGACCTTGACCCAAGCGCAGTGAAAACATTATCTTTTATGTTGTCAAAACATACTTTGTTATGTTGCCTTTGCATGGAAATGCATCCTACAAAAATATGTCTTGAAAACATATAACACAGAGCCTTATGACAGTCTGTGGGTCCCTTTATAGGCTTAAAAGGGCCCTCGGTCAGCCTGCAAAGGCTGGCAAGCGGCAACAGGGCCTTTTGCTGGTTTTAGAGGGTATTTTTTCAGAGAGCCCACTCTGACCTCCATAGCGCCCATCCGGCTTCCAGAGGGCCGCTCTGACCTCCAGAGGGCCTACTCTGACCTCCAAAGGCCCACTCTGACCTCCAGAGGGCCCACTCTGACCTCCAGAGGGCCCACTCTGACCTCCAGAGGGCCCACTCTGACCTCCAGAGGGCCCACTATGACCTCCAGATGGGCGCCATGTGACCTTCGTTGTCGGAGCGCCCCTAAACCCCAATCATCAATCAATATGACCTCCAGAGGGCCCACTCTGACCTCCAGAGGGCCCACTCTGACCTCCAGAGGGCCCACTCTGACCTCCAGAGGGCCCACTCTGACCTCCAGAGGGCCCACTCTGACCTCCAGAGGGCCCACTCTGACCTCCAGAGGGCCCACTCTGACCTCCAGAGGGCCCACTCTGACCTCCAGAGGGCCCACTCTGACCTCCAGAGGGCCCACTCTGACCTCCAGAGGGCCCACTCTGACCTCCAGAGGGCCCACTCTGACCTCCAGAGGGCCCACTCTGACCTCCAGAGGGCCCACTCTGACCTCCAGAGGGCCCACTCTGACCTCCAGAGGGCCCACTCTGACCTCCAGAGGGCCCACTCTGACCTCCATAGGGCCCATCTAGCCTCTAATGCCCACTGTGACCTCCAGAGGGCCCACTCTGACTTCCATAGGGCCCAACTAGCCTCAAGGCCCGCTGTGACCTCCAGATGGCCCACTCTGACCTCCAGAGGGCACACTCATCTGACCTCCAGAGGGCCCACTCTGACCTCCAGAGGGTCACCTAGCCTCAATAAGACCCGCTGTGACCTCCAGAGGGTCCTCTGATCACCAGAGGGTCCTCTGACCACCAGAGGGTCCTCTGACCACCAGAGGGCCCTCTCTGGCTCCAGAAGGCCCCTGACTTCTGGATACTAGTGTATCTCCTCTGGCCCTTTGGTCTCCACATCCAGAGGGCCCACTCCTGCCTCCAGAGGGCCAACTCTTGACATCCAGAGGGCTCCCTGACTTTCAGAGGTCCCCCTGGCTTCCACTCTGTCCTCCAGAGGACCCACGCTGGTCTTCAGAGGGCCCACTCCTGCCTCCAGAGGACCAACTCCCAGAGGGCCCATTCTGACCTACAGAGGGTTCACTCTGGCTTTCAAAGCGCCCGTTGGCCTTCAGAGGGCCCTCTCCGCCTCCAGAGGACCCTCTGGCGTCTGGAGGACCCACTCTCACCTTCAGAGGGCCCCTCTGGCCTTCAGAGGGCCCTCTGGCCTCCAGTAGGCCCTCTCTGACATCCAGGAGGCCCACTCTGACCTCCAGGAGGCCCACTCTGACCTCCAGGAGGCCCACTCTGACCTCCAGGAGGCCCACTCTGAGCACCAGAGGGCTCACTCACTTAAGTATGGCCCCCTCTGGCTTCCATAGGATCCTATCTGGATTCCAGGGGCCCACACTGACCTCCAGAGGGGCCACTCTGGCATATAGAGGGCCCACTCTGGCATACAGAGGGCCCACTCTGGCATACAGAGGGCCCACTCTGGCATACAGAGGGCCCACTCTGGCATACAGAGGGCTCCATGTGGCCCCCCAGATGGCCCACTCTGACCTTCAGAGGGACGCCTCTGGCTTCCAGAGGGACCCCTCTGGCTTCCAGAGGGCCCATTCTGATATCCAGAGGGCCCTCTTTGGCCTCCAGTATGCCACTATGGCCTTCATAGGGCCCCTCTGGCGTCCAGAGGGCCCACTCTCATCACCATAGGGCTCCCTCTGGATTGCAGAGGATCATACCTGGATTCCAGGGGCCCACTCTGACCTCCAGAGAGACCGCTGTGACCTCCATAGGGCCCACTCCGACCTCTAGAGGGCCCACTCCGGCCTCTAGAGGGCCCACTCCGGCCTCTAGAGGGCCCTCTCCTACCTTCAGAGGGCCCACCCTGGCCTCCAGTAGGCCCACCCTGGCCTCCAGTAGGCCCACTCTGACCTCCAGGAGGCCCACTCTGGCCGCCAGAGGGCTCATTCACTTAAGTACGGACGTCTGGCTTCCATGGGATCCTATCTGGATTACAGGGGCCCACACTGACCTCCAGAGGGCCCACACTGACCTCCAGAGGGCCCACTCTGGCATACACAGGGCCCACTGTGACATACAGAGGGCCCACTGGCATACAGAGGGCCCACTGTGGCCTCCAGAAGGCCCTCTCCGACCTGCAGAGGGCCCTCTTTGGCCTCGAGAGGGCTCACTTTTGTATTCAGAGGTCCTATTCTGATCTCCAGAGGCTCTCTCCGGCTTCCAGGGGGCTCCATGTGGCCTCCAGATGGCCCACTCTGACCTTCAGAGAGACGCCTCTGGCTTCCAGAGGGACGCCTCTGGCTTCCAGAGGGACCCCTCTGGCTTCCAGAGGGACCCCTCTGGTTTCCAGAGGGACCCCTCTGGTTTCCAGAGGGACCCCTCTGACTTCCAGAGGGACCCCTCTGGCTTCCAGAGGGCCCATTCTGATCTCCAGAGGGCCCTCTTTGTCCTCCAGTATGCCACTATGGCCTTCGTAGGGCCCCGCTGGCGTCCAGAGGGCCCACTCGGGCGTCCAGAGAGCCCCACTGGCCTCTAGAGGTCCCACTCTGACCTACAGGAGAACCACAACGCTGACCTCCAGAGGGCTCACTCTCATCACCATAGGGCCCCCTCTGGATTCCAGAGGATCATACCTGGATTCCAGTGGCCCACTCCGGCCTCCAGAGGGCCCACTTCGGCCTCCAAGGGCCCACTCCGGCCTCCAAGGGCCCACTCCGGCCTCCAGAGAGCCCTCTCCGACCTTCAGAGGGCCCACCCTGGCCCTGGAGAGTGCTCACTTTGGCCTCCGAGGGCATTCTGGCTCCCAGTAGGTCTCCTCTGGCTTCCAGAGGGCCCTCTCCGACCTCCAGAGGACCCACTCTGACCTCCAGAGGGACCCCTCTGGAGGTCAGAGTGTCAGAGTCAGAGCACAGGCGGTCCCACCTGGGTCCCACTAGGGTCACCTGGGGTCCAGGTGACTTGGGAGGAACAAGAGATATGTTGGCCCCCTCATGAATCGGGGGGGGGGCATAGCCCGGATGCCCCCCTTGCGACCGCCTCTGTATATTTTGGGGGCTTTATCCTTTACCCTACCACTGTTTGTTAAATTCTGGTGTGGGTAGGGTTATTATTTGTTTATTATTTGTATTATTATTTGGGCAGGTGTCACACTTGCATGCTTCAAAGTTAAAGTAGTGCTGCCTGATGGGCAGTGCTGCCATATTGATGATGTTAACCGGGAAAGTATTTTGTTTATATTGATGATTGTGTTCATCAATAGGGCACTGGAATAGGAGCAGCCAGTCACCAATATGATTGGTCACTGACACCTGTTGTGTGCATTTCAGTGTTTTGGCCATGTAGCCAAATACCCCAAGAGTTGTAGCACTTGTTGCTGCGTTAGGGCGGAGTTGCGCCCATAAGCCCCAAATCTTCATCATTTGTGTCATGTAATCACTGTGCTCTGCTTAAAAGAAACTGCTGAGGAAACGAGTGAAACTACAAGACTGCTTTGCTTGGTACTGGTTTAGTTTTGTATCACTGTAAGTAATTACGAGCGAGCGCGAAGCGCTCGCTCGTCCTTCCGTGGTGTATGGGAAAAATCTGATTATGAGTGGCCCGTCCCGGCCCGACCCGGCCCATGGCGACGTTTTTGAGAAGCTCATATCTCTGCAACCGCACGCCTGATTGACTAAGCGAACTTCTTTGCTGAGCAGCCCCATCTAACCTACCCTGTTTGAGACCAGTGCCGACTCATGTGGGTGACTACCACTGCGCGTGGCGCGTGAGGGGGGTTGAAAAGTATTTTCTCGCAATAACTCCGCAACGGCTGGGCAGATTATGTTCAAATTTCGTGTGCGGTTAGGGACCCCTCATCCGCCAGTTTCCCCCAACTCAGGGGTGGGTGGCTCTGCACGTGCGCACGTGCACACCCCCTATTCTGTATTTCACGAACGGCTGAGCCGTTTGTGTTCAAATTTGGTGTGTGGTTGGGGACCTCCAGCCGCCGCCTTTCCACAAGTCAGGGGTGGGGTGGTTTTGCACGTGCGCACGTGCACACCCCTATTCTATATCTCTGCAACAGCTGAGCCGATTGTGTTCAAATTTGGTGTGTGGTTAGGGACCTCTCATCCTCCAATTTCCCACAAGTCAAAGGTGGGTGCCTCTGCACGTGCGCACCTTTTTTGTATCTCAGAAACTACTTGCCCGATCGAGTTGAAATTGCCCATACATTTCCTTCGCGCTCGCTCGTTCATCGCCAACTACGGCGCCTTACTGGTAGTACCTGCTGTCACAAGGTTGAACATTTTTGCAGTCGGTGATAGTAATTCAATCAGCTGAGCCTTCTTTTACTGCTGCTGTACATTGAGAAGGTGTGTTATTGGAGCAGGGGCATCACCACCTGGGGGGCCGGGCCCCCAGGATCGCTCTGGCAGGAGTCCAGCCCCGAGAGTCGCAGGATTTTAACATTAGCCCTATGCCAGACTGCAAAGTTTAGTACCGGAGTGGACGAGGCGCACCAGCTCATAGCAAAAATCCGCACCAACCCACACCATGCAGGCCAGAAATCCGCACCAGACCAGCCAGAGATCCACACCAACTCATTAAAACCAGGAAACTCCCTTATTGGGTCGGAAATCGAGCTACTGTTCTTAGCGTATTTCCTAATGTGAAAGAGTGCGTAAAGCTTTGCTTTGAGTTAAATAGGGATCCCGGCAGCCGTCCTTCGCTGGCCGCAGGCGGTCACTTGACCGGGCTGATCAGCCGTGGCCGGCCGAGCGCGAGGCCGGTGGGTCGTGGCCGCAAGTTGCGCAATCACCAACATGGGAAGACAAGACAGGGTTGTGGGTCATGTGCTCCTAAGCCCGACAATGCAGAATGGCATACATTTAATACATTTCTACGACATGAACATTTTTGTGTGCAAATTTTCAGCCACATCAACTGCCTAGTTGCGGAGAAATAAGCCTCTGAAAACCGTGCCCCCCCCCCCCCCCCCCTGGTTGACGGTAAACCTCGCGTCCGCTCGGTAATCACGTAGAAAATGCGCTACACGAGATATGTCACGGATCAATAATACTGTCACAGATCCAAAATACTCACTTCCACACCAGCCACGCGGGATACATGAACACAACACTTCTCCCGTAAGTGATTTTAAAAATTGTATTGGGCTACCTCCAATTTTTCTTTTCGAACATCACTTACCAAATAAGGTCATGAAACCAGAGTTTTCGGAAGATGTTTCGTGAGCCTTACATGTAAAACAAAACGCTACTTCTTCCCATCCGTAAGGAACTTTTTTGTAGAAAAGACCTAGAAGTGTGTTTTTTTTCTCCCACAAACCGATGAATTTGAGCAGGAAATGGAGTCAGCTATGTGGCTGTAATCTTGTGTGACAGTAATTCATATACAATATTCTTAGTTTGCACATCAAACTTGTATCCAACGCTGAGCCTGAAATATGAAATAATATTGAACACTAACCTCTGTTTAAGTCCAGCAGACAGGTAGTGCAATGCTACATGGTTAGCGGCACCTTGCTGGTGATCAAAAATATCACCTGGGAATCTGTGTGTACAGAATAGGATTTTCGATTTAATGCTACATACACTAAAGAACGCCATACCAATAACTAATTTGCCATACATTATCAAGAAAATACCAAAAGTCTACCATATATAATGAACCAACACCAAATAATTACCATTTAAGGCTGCCATGTTGTTGCTATCATATTTGTCATGCATGCTACTCATGATAGTACCAATAGTGCTCATCCATCTGCTAGTGATTTGAAGTAATTGGGTAATTAACAGTAACTTTAAAATTGTCTAACACAAGTATCATCGTCACTGATGTGTTCAGTTGCATTTACAATACCTGTCCTGCACTGATGTCTTAACATTGTAATCATTGGTATTCCTTTGTCATTATTTACCACCTTAACTGCTGCTAGTGAAGTGACAGAATGCGTTTTGAGCTGGGTGAACAGTAAACCGGTGTGTCTCTGTTCGCTGTGCTCTGTTCAGTCTGGCAAAACTGCCAGCCAGCCAGACAAGAGACAGTAGAGAATACCGATGTGTGCGACTGGCTGTGTTGTGACTCTCCTGGGGGTCACATCGCCCTGACTCTCCGCCCTGTGTGCCCGACAGCACGCCGTCAGACCGTCGCCATGGACAGCCAGGGCCGCAAGGTGATCGTGTGCGACAACGGCACCGGCTTCGTCAAGTGCGGCTACGCGGGCGCCAACTTCCCGGCGCACATCTTCCCGTCGATCGTCGGCCGACCCATCATCCGCGCCGAGAACAAGATCGAGGGCATTGAGGTCAAGGACCTGATGGTGGGCGACGAGGCGAGCAAGCTGCGCTCCATGCTGCAGGTGGGCTACCCCATGGAGAACGGCATCGTGCGCAACTGGGACGACATGCTGCACGTGTGGGACTACACGTTCGGCGAGCAGAAGATGAATATCGCGCCGCGCGAGTGCAAGATCATGCTCACCGAGCCGCCCATGAACCCGGTGCGCAACCGCGAGCGCATGATCGAGGTGATGTTCGAGAAGTACGGCTTCGCCGGCGCGTACGTGGCCATCCAGGCGGTCCTGACGCTGTACGCGCAGGGTCTGCTGACCGGCGTGGTGGTGGACTCGGGGGACGGCGTGACGCACGTCTGCCCCGTGTACGAGGGCTTCGCGCTGCCTCATCTGACGCGACGACTGGACATCGCTGGCCGCGACATCACCCGCTACATGATCAAGCTGCTGCTGCTGCGCGGCTACGCCTTCAACCACTCGGCCGACTTCGAGACGGTGCGCATGATGAAGGAGAAGCTGTGCTACGTGGGCTACAACATCGAGCAGGAGCAGCGGCTGGCGCTGGAGACCACCGTGCTGGTCGAGTCGTACACGCTGCCCGACGGACGCGTCATCAAGGTCGGAGGCGAGCGCTTCGAGGCGCCCGAGGCCCTGTTCCAGCCGCACCTCATCAACGTCGAGGGCTTCGGTAAGCGTGCTGCGCAGAGGCTGAACTGTAACTCTTCAGTCGAATCGTTCAGGGTAGGAATATGTTGGCAAAATTTAACTCTGGTGACTGATCCAAGATCTGCACCGTTATAGCTCAGCCGTTCTTGCGCTATAAGCGTGTTGACTTATAGTGATATTTTGCTACTTTTAATGCTGTTTTTCTTCGCTGTTGCTTTTGATTCACATTCTGATATTACCTGAAAGCTAAATGAAACTTAACTCTTCAGGCGGCCGCACACTAGACCATTCGGCGCGCGGACTTCGCGGTATCGATGTGATTTTCCGCCCATTTGCAGTGATTTTCCGCGTCCGCGGCAGCCGAAACGATGAAAAACGCAAGCTAAACGCGCAGAGTGTCCGCTAGCGGAATGTCGGAAAATAGCTGGTCCGGACGAGCTTTTTCCGCGGCTGAGCGCCGCGGAACCGCGGACAGGAAAAATGTATCAGCTTAACAGTGGCGAATCTATGCAAGATAGAGGTACAAATTGTGCATAGCATGTTCTTGCCGCTGTGAAATTTATTATTTAGAAGTTTCTTGGTTCTAAACTTATATCTTCGTCGAAAAATGCCCATCAGGCGTTGCGAGTAGGGAGACAGGCTGTAGGTCGGCGGGGCGGAATCTCGCGAGCAGACAGCGCCGATTCGGAACAAGGATGATATTCCGCGGTGTCGCCGCGATTTTCCGAAGCGGAATTTCGCAGTGATATCGCGCGCCGAATGGCGCAGTGTGCGGCCGCCTTTAATGAACAACAATAATGTGTTTGTTGATTGTAATGTTAGTTTATTTGCGGACTGATTTAGATGGCTGGGTCTTCCCTCAGTATAACACCTGGTTTGACAAAACTGTTTGATTACGGTCGCGCCAAGCAGTGCATTTTTAGCGCAAGTAAGGAAATTTCGATCAGTTGTCAAGATGCTAATTTCCTTACGGTAAAGCTACGAACCTTTTTCGCGAACTATTCGAAGGAAGCGCCCATTTTGCTCTGTGTCCGCATATTGTGTGATTTGTATTATATTTCTCTGCGATAACTAAGGAAGATATGATATTTAATGAATTAGGAAGCAAGCTGCTCTAGGGCCGTGCTTAATCTAACTGGGGCTCAGTGTACGAAACGATAACTGGCTAACAGAGTCAGCAATACTCTGAATATGTGACTGTCCTACTAGCTATGCTATGA